>JAKSZT010053897.1:711068-1003715 GCA_026826555.1 Tolypeutes matacus
TTCCTTCCTTCCTTCCTTCCTTCCTTCCTTCCTTCCTTCCTTCCTTCCTTCCTTCCTTCCTTCCTTCCTTCCTTCCTTCCTCTCTTTCTCTCTCTCTCTCTTTCTTTCTCCCTTTCTTTCTTTTAAAGGGACGGAATTTTTCTTTCTTTCTTTCTTTTAAAGGCACGGAGTGAAGCGGAGTAACTCCTATGGGGGAAAGGAAAAACCTTCCTACAACGATTCAGCTTTTTAACTCTTTGGAGAGATCTCCAGGCTTTCCGCACCCGACCTGGAACTGGTTCCTTTCTTTGCCTCTCTGCCCCCTCCTCCTGATTTGATCGTTTTTCCTGCCCCCACTGTCTTCCCTTCGGTTTAATTAAAGTCCAGCGAGTCTACTGGCCTCTACTCTGGTTCCCGGAAAGCGGAAACTAGACAGCCAAGCGGCCACCGGCCGAGCGGCCTCCTCGGCCTCCCCTCTCCCGCTTCCCTCCGCGGGCGACGGCCTCCCGGACCGGGGACTCCTGCCCCTCTGCCATCCCGCAGGTGTGCAGCCCTCTTGGCCTGGGGGGTCTGAATGACCAGTTTTAGGGTAGGCCTCCTCCAGGCCTCCCAGCTTGCTTCAGAAAGTTTGGAGCGTGAGTGCACCCCGACCCTGGTAACCTGCTCCCCAAAACCCACAGCTGCTGTGGCAAAAGCCTGTGATGGACTTCGTACATGTTAATTCACAATGCTCTTTCCTCAAGAATTTAACTCTAAGTTAATACACACCGGAAACCACGCGCATACACGCTCTTAATGGGCTTAGGTATTAGCGAGTCCTAACGATGCATACAAATGTGCTCTGTGCTCTCTAGGCCCCTCAAGATTTATGGGCCTTGAGCTCCCTGAAGCTGTAAACAAGGAGGAAAAAAAGAGAAAGCTAGGGAGAGAGACTAGGGGAGAGAGACAGAGGCCTGACTCGCCCCTCCAGGTTGTGGGAGAACAGGGATCTCTGCAAGTGGGTTCTTATGTATTTTCCTATACTTACCAGCTCCGTGTGTGGGGGTTTAGGCATTGGTCTGGGGGCGGGTGTTCGCCTGAATGCTGCTGTGCGCGGGCAGTGTGTTGTTTGTGAGCTGGGGTGGGAGAACGCTTGCTCCTGTGAATTGCTGAACAGGCATGTGTGGGCATATTCGTGAAGGCTGTGCACCGTGCAAGGGGTATGTTTGTGCGTGTGTTCATGTGTGACAGGCAGGCCTCCCTCTGGGCCAGGCTGCTGTCCCCTGAACCCGGTGAACAAATCTCTAACCACAATCAGAGTAACAGTAAATAATAAATAATAATAATAGTAGTTAACAGTCCCTCCCTAACAGGATAATAATAAAATGCAAGAGGGGCTATTTAGCGAAGGGGAGAGGGGAAGAAGTCAAATCATAGCACAGCATCTGAGGGGAAGACAAGAAAGAGAGGAAGAAAGTTAGTTCCTCCACAGGCCCTGGGGGGCTGGGGTTGGGAGCCCCCTCCGCAAACCGGGTCCTCCGGCCAGAGGAGGGGTGGGAGAGCCAAGAGATCATGCTTTCCTGCTTTTTTTTTTTTTTCCCTCCCCAGTCCAGCTTTTGCTTTGAGCGGTCAGAGGAGGGTACCCCACATATGAGGGTAGTTGGCGGCTTTGGGGACTCTCTGGGAGCCACCGTTTCAAAGAAGAGGCCAAACATGCAGGGTCAGGCCGTGGGGCGGAGATGGATGAGACGATGGCCGCAGCCTCGATGCTGGCCCGGCTGCAGAGGTGCGGGGAGGACGAGCGGCCGGCCGGGGCGTAGGCAGAGAAGCATTTATGGCCGCCCGGGAGCGGGAAGAGCGAGGCCGGGGGGCTCCGGTAGGCCGGAGGAAAGTTCCCTTCTGAGGTTCTTTTCAGAAAAGAAGAAAGGGAGGGGGTGAGTGGCGGTGACTTTTCTTTCGCGGGGTTGGAGCGGAGCCGATTTCAATAAAAGGAAGAGAAGACCATGGTCCGGTATCCTGCAACCTCGGCCTCGTTTTCTCCAGGTACAATTTTCGGACAATTTTATTACTTTATTTATTTTAGGGAGGGGTTGACTGGGGGTGTAGGGACACAAGGTTCGCGGGAGGGGAAGCCGCCTCAAAGTTTCGGGTCTAACGAAATCTCTCCTTTAAGAGCCATCCATTGTACCCCCCCCTCAAAAAAAAAGGAGGAAAATATAAAAACACCAATCAGCCAAATCAACTTTTTAAAAAGAGGGGTGAGGAAGAAAAGATGACCATTACAAACAAGCATGAGAACTTTTAAAAGATTTAAGTCACAGACCTTATTCAGAGGTTTGGATTCTTTTTCAAAAGCCAGTGACCCATTTGGTCTGAAGAGAGACGGAGAAATGCATTTTCCATTGAGTCACTTCTTAACAAACAACACACAAAATATTCAAAAGAGAACCCTGGGTGTCCTCCCATTTGAAAACAACATGGGGTGGAGGACACTGCCAAAATCAATCAGACATGATGACAAAATAAAATAAAACAGATCGAAGGGCTGAGCACAGTGTACAGGGAGAGGGCCCAGGTCTGGGGTTCCAGGCGGCAGTGGCGGAGGCGGCTGCCCCAAGGCGATGGGGCCCCGGCCACCAGCCAGCGACACTGCTCATTCCCTGGGCCTCCCTTCTCCCCATTCTCACCCACTCATGCCCTGTCGGCTCCCATGCAGGGTCTGGACTTCTGTCATGCAAGGGTTTGGGGCCGAGAGGGGACACAGTGACCCTAGCCAGATTCTGCTTCTTCATTTTTCTCTCTTAGGCCTCTGGCACTTGCCTGGGCTCTCAGCCACAAGAAGACTGACCGAAGGGGCTTCTGGGCTGCGTTGGGAGCCAACACTGCCCCCCACCCAAAGTCCAGCTACCTCCAATCCTTCTTGGAGGGGAAATACCAGTCCCCGGACTTCTCTGCACCCTTTCAGATGAGACCATGTTCACTTCAGGGATAACTTACCAAGAGAAAGAAGAAGGAGAAAGGACAGCTTAAAGCCCTGTTTACGTCTAGTTCTACTGATCCCTTCACATCTGGAGAGTTTATTTATAACTCCCTCTATAACTCTCTCTGTTTGGAGGCACCAGTGCCTCTATTGACAGACTGATATCTAGAAAATATTGCTGTCTCTAACCATACCTAAATGTACTGTGGTTGTATTTACAGATTTATGCTTGAGGAATATATAATTATTTCCATTCTATTTGTGCATATACAATAGTAATAGGAACAGATTTATATATGGGAAAATATATGACTCTCTTATAGCCATCCAGCTTTATGGACATTTGATACCTTGACAGATTTATATCTCTAAGTAGCTATATAGATAAATGTATATCATTAGAATTATATATCAGGAGATATTCACTTATTGATAATGATATAGAATAGTTAGAGCATACACTTTTAGAGCCATACATGGCTGTGGAGATATTTCTGTATTATTATCACTATATATAGTCATATCAATTTATAACTACATAGTTATAAAAATAGTCATAAGTAATTATAGTCCTATATGTGCATACTACTATCTCTCTAAAGAGTTATAGACACTTATGAATATAACTCTATAGAGATATCTGTATGTATATACGGGTGTAATTATCTCCTGATATGTGGGTTGGGGCTTAGGCCAGTCTATCTTGGTACAAACATATTTATACGTAGGGGCTGGGAAAGGCTTAATCCTGGAGATATTTCCAGAGGGCCAACTGAAAAGCTGCCTGTGGCCATCTAAGAAACCAACTAGCAGAGTTCTTTACGTATGGAGGGATGGAGTTACAAAAGGATAAACCTAGGAAGGGAGCATAGGAAGCCCGAAAGAGGGGAGGCAGCTCAAGGGTAACTGAGGGCCACCACTGTGCACCGATGTAGACAGTGAGGATGGTGTGATCAACGAGAAAGGGAAGAACCAGTAGTGGTGAGAGGCTGGCGCAGCCATAGCCAGGCGCAGGATTTAGAGAAGGGGAGAAAGTGAACCTTCCTACAACAGAGAGCGACTTTTAGTGTACTGAAGGTCGGCAACGGCCTTGCTCCTTCCATGTTCCTAGAGCGTTTCTCCTGAACCCTAATTTTGGAGTCTCGAAGAGAGGGCTTCAGAGGTGAAGAGGTTTGGGGAGCAGGGAGCTGGGTGCGCTTTCGCCGCCACTGCCCACTGATAATGTGGCCAGGAAAGCGAGGTAACAAGGTAACACGGTCAAATAAAGTTTGCCTTCCCCAAGGCCTGCTCTGCTGCACAGAGGTTGGGAGCGGGAGCCCGGGGGATTGAGGGATGAACTGCAGAGGCCAGGCCAGTCCTGCTGGGAGCCTGGGGAGGCCCTTTGTACGTGCGCTTCTCTGAGGCCTGGGTCTCAGGCCCTGGAATTCTGCTCAGCTGGGTCACTACCCAAACTGGGGTTCCCTCTCCTCGGGATACAAAGGGCCCCCTCCTGTCCCTAGCAGCCCTGCCCAGGGACTTAGCAGAAAAAGTTGACTTTTACCAGCGGGGAACATAGACCTGCCCCTCTTAGTGCTCAGTTCTTCCACTGGCGTCTACATTGCCCCCCACCCCCACCCCAGTTCCAGATGCCATCAGATCAAGGCTCAGCAATTCCTCCCCTGCCACCAACCACCCTTTTCCTTCTCAGGAGAAAAAGAGAGTCCCTCCCCAGTTCAATTTTTTTTTTTTTACCAGGGAGCCACATGCATCTTGCTGATTTTATTTTTTTAATGGGGAGCCTCAGTGGCCAGCACAACCTCTAAAATCTCTGGGATTTTGGGATGGGAGTGAGATCCCCAGCTGGACTGGAGTTAAATGCCAAGGAGCACACTCTACAAATCCTCTCCCCAACCCCACCCCACCCCCCAGGATTGGGAAATCCTCTAGAGCAGGGACTCTGCTGCCTGGCACAGAGCCCTCACCAATACATACTTGTTGAGGTAAACTGAAGGCCAATCAACCCAAAAGCTTTTGTGGGGCTTCTCCTCACTCCTCAGGCTGCCAGCAGGCACACGGATGCCTGGTGCGGAGGAGCCCAGCATCATCAGGGCAACCCGGAGCCAGCCAGGTCAGGGGATCAAAGGGCGGTGGCGGTGGCACTGGCTGTGGCTGGTTCAGTGGTTAGTGGTGGGAGGGGAGAGCAGCCTGAGCCCAGAGGTGGGGGGCGGAGAGACTGAGGGGGGGGGTGTCCCTGAGCCAGCCAATAAAGCAGGTGGACAAGGCAGGCCCTGCCTCCCCAGAGTGCCTACCCCACCCCCCAAGTTTGCCCCGCTCCCCAGATCCCCAAATATATAAAACCAAACCACAACTCTGGGCTGGGAAGGAGCTGCCTGTCTCCGAGGGACTCACAGAGGAATCTCCACTCGGTCCATTAAAAAATACACAAATAAAACAAAAATAAATCAGGAGACAGACAGCTCGGCACAAGAAGAGGCCTCTCTCTATGCCTCAGCCCTGCTCCAGGGATACTACCAAACTGAGCAGGCTTCATGTTTTTACATTTTTTAACTTTAAGAAGCCCACCAATTTTCCAATCCAGTAATGCTCCCTAATCAGACTGTTTCATAAATTTATTATTTTTATGGCCATCAGTTTTTTTTCTGTCTGCCTCTGCAGAATGGTTCCTTCCAGGAGTTTGGGGTCAGTGGCGGTGAAGGGGTAAGCTGGACGTGTTTGGGATCCCCCATTCTAGGCAGTGAAGATCTGGGTCTGCAGGGAAGGAGCAGGCTTCCCCCTTTTCATCCACACTTAGACTAGGGGAGACCCTCTCAAACTTGGTTCCTTTTTTCCCTAAAGATTCTTCTGTCTGGGTGAGAGACTAAGCCCGGAGAGGGGATGAGACTTGCCCAAGGGTACTCTGCTGCTGAATTAAACCCGGAATCCCATTTCCTAGTACCCCAGTCCATGGCAGTCTCCTCCTTGGGCACCCAACTCTTCCCACCCCGCAACCCGCACCCCACTCTCCATACCTGATACCCACAGGGACCCCTTGAGGGTTGAGGCTTTTCCTATGGAAATGCAGGGAGGAAGAATGGAGTACCTGGTATTTACATATCTTTGTCTGAAAAGGACTCAGGGTAGGTGTTGGGGCTCAGACCTGGACTGCGGGGTGGGGTGGGAGGGGGTGGAGAGTGTAGTCATTGTAAACAACAGAACCTGCAGGCTCCGGGCTGCAGATAAGGACTGTCCTCTGCCAAAAGGCAGGAAATCAAGAGACATTGGCCACACATCGTTGAACCCAGTGAGCCCTAGGTTCTTTCTCCTGGGCTGGCTGTAAGTTGTTTCTGGGTCCCAGACTCCTTTGAGAGGCTGAGAAAAACAATCCGCCCTCTCCCCAGGAGAACGCACATACATAGTTTATGTACAAAATGGTCAGGACAGTAGCTAGGAGTCCCGGAAGCCCACGGTCCCCAGGCAGAATATCCCTGATTTGTCTGCCTTGCTTTTGCCCTCTCTGAGTTTGGTTGCTTTGCAGTCAGGAAGTTCTTCCTTAGGTAGAACCCCTGGCAATTACTGGCAAAGCTCCTTTCGGAGTCTTACCTTGACTAGAGCTGGCGCCAGGTGGAGTCTGTGCCATCTTTCGCCGAGCCCCTTCTTAGCTCTTTCTGCAGAAACCAGGAGAGTGTCTGTTTACTGAAGCCTGGTCTACAATGCCCAATTACTTAACTAATTCCAGAGGGTGGGGGGAACCTGGGGGCATTTTGGTGACAGTAGAGTTCTGGCTGTAAGGGGACTAATTCCTGTCTCCAGTGGAAACTTGCATGCAAGGAGCAAGTTGCAATTGCTATAATAATAGTCATAATAATAACAATAGTAATTTATTTAGCATATCATTAAATGTGTATTTACTGTCATTCCTCTGCTTTTTCACAAGTGTCTCTTAAGGAATTCTCACAACACCCAGGGGAAACAATAAGAAGCTAATTACCACCCTTCCCTCCTTCTCCCCCTCCCCTCCACAAAGTCACCCTCTCAGAGATGGAGCATTTACAGAATCCCTATCTGTGTTTTACACCTGCTTAACACATTCCCTTCATTCTCAGTTCTCCTCTCCCATTCCCAGTTTTTCCATTCCTTTAAGGGAATTTCCCCCACAATTTGGAGGAGGAAAGATGGGGGAGGCAGCCAACGATGTTGAGCTTGTAGGTAATATTGTTTCCCTGACATCAGGGCAGTATTTTGCACAATGTGGGAGGAACCAAATACTTATGTCTCTGGCTGCTCCTTTTGGGGGTAAAAACTGGCTATGCAGAGTTTAGAGGCAGACCAGTTTAGAGAGAGGATGTGTGCCTCCAACACCTAAAACATCTGGGTGAAGTGCAGGCGTGAGGCTAGTCCTGCAAATTTAACATCCAAGCCAATGGCTTTAAGCTGTTCAGGTCAGACCTCAGATATGCCAGGCCCCACATAGCTCACTGGCCTTTTTTTTTGGCAATGGGAGGGAGGGAGGGAAGGAGGAAAAAGAGAGAAAGAAAGGAAGGAATATATAGTGTATATGTGTGTGTGTGCATACACACAATACATGTACATACATATTCACACACATTTTTCCCAAGTGACTACCCTGATAATAGTTATACATTTAAAAATACTAATTTCTTTGCATTTTAAAATATAAATTCGTATCTTCTCAGAGATTACAATTAAAACACAAACCAGACACATGTTTTTGAATGACAGATTCTGGTGGACTCTTTGACCACCCCAAAGCCCCTTGGAGTCCCAGTAATCCACAGAGTATACTCTTAAGTACTCATTTCCTTGGTCCCATCCCAGAGTGGAGAACTGTAGCTAATGTCCTGATGGTCTTGGTCAGAGACAGAGCAGCTTGGCCTTAATCATTGCTGTTCAGACTACCCAGACATTGGGGTCAGCTCTCCTCCTCTCCACCCATTTATTCCTGGAAGGAAGGAAGTCTGGACTGGAGGGTACCAGAGCCAACAAGTCAATATCAAGGTGAACCAGAAAAGTTAGAATTGAATCCACTTCTTAGCTCCTTAAACAATGGATGGCATAACCGACATTCTTAGTGGTTCCCATAGCCTATTTGGTGTCTTTTCCTCTTTCTATAGTTGCCATGTCTTTCTGCTGCCCATACTTTCCACTGCTCTGCTCGTTAACCAGCCTTGCCTTCTGGGAGGAAGAGGCCTATACTCTGGCCCTTTAATAGCCCCATCCTATCAGAATTTACTTCTCCTGGACCCTGGCCCTTTAGGAAACCCTCACCAAGATGTTGACATGCACATTCTCTCAGGCAACTGCTTGCTTTTTTTGGTGGGGTCTTCAGGAGCCATTGCCCAGATGGAAGGAAATAGCTACAAGGATGGGATTTCAGACCCATGGCGGGGGGCATGATATCAGCTTGGGCGAGGGTGGCTTATGATTTTTCTTAAAACAGATCAGGGAGTAAGCCACCCACCCTGTCTGTGGGTGAGGCCATCTTTGCCCCAAACCTAAGGTTTCCAGACTGCCTAGAGGGATCCAGAATGCGTTCAGCTTCATTTTTTCCCACCAGATCTTGAGAGGTTAAAATAAAGTTGGCAAGAGGCTGGATTCATCCAGGTAAGAAAAAGATTAGGCACAAATTATCAGGGTATGGGCTTCTGACTCATGCTGGCCATGGTGGTCATTCATTCCATGACTTAGCTCCAATTCATGGAGGGTGTCCTGAGGCACCCCCCACCCCATCCCCCCACCCCCGCCAAGTACTCATCACTATAAACAGAAAGAACCACTGCATGCCTGGTGCTTTATGCTGAATTTGATGAGGAAATGTAATCTCAGAAAGCTTAACTCACCTGCGCAAGGTCACATAGCCAGTAAGTGAGAGAGTTAGGCTTTGAACCCGGCTGTGTGTTTCCCCATTTGATAGGTTTTTAACACTTCCAAATCCTGCCTCCTGGGATAGATAAACACCAGCACTCTGGAATGAAACTGCTTTTTTTTTTTCCTGAAATAGTTTTACATCCTCTGGACATAACAGAAGGAGGTCCACGAGGCACTTCTACACTGGCTTCTACAGTGGCTGATCCAAGTGCATGTATACTGTCAGAATTTTTTACTCTGAATTCAGTTTTATTGGCAGTCCTTGTGATTTTTCAGTAAGATGTTTCATGCTTACTACTTTGAGTCTATCCTTTTCCTAAGACTAGAAATGTACCCAGTTACCCAGCTGCAGGCATCTGGTTTCTCGGGGGGTTCTTGAGTTCCCACTTCCCCACAAGGGTCAGCCAGTGTGGAACAGAAATACCTGGAGATTAATCTTCAGAGACCCTCATCTCTATGAGCATCCCCTCTAAGTACTACTTTTCTGGTTCTATCCTTGTTTGATAAAGTATCCCAGGAGTGCTTTTGTATTTTAAAAGGATGTGATCTGCAGAGGACTGTACTTAATACCAGGTGCTCTGGTGGTGGAACTTAAGGCATTTCAGTGGTGTGATAATTGGGGAGGGGGGAAGAAAGCCTTCCCAGGGGCCTTAAACTGCATCACTGTGTCAGGCTGATCCTGCATCGCATTATCCGTTAACTTCAGAGGAAAGTTACAAAATCGTATCCCTTTATTCTGATATTTGAAACTAAGCAGATAGTGGGCTGATTTCTCTGTTTTCACCTGGCTGCTGGTATCCTGCAGACACCCTCCCCATCTGTCTGCCCCACCTGGGCTCTGCCTCCCTTCCCTGAGGGGCAGGATCCTCAAGGGAAACAGCTTCCCCATGACGTGTGTGCAGGGGGCCCTGAGGAAAAGGTTGAGTTGTCAAATGAGGAGACACCGCAGCTAACACCCCACTCTCCCCACCCCCCACCAACTCTGGAATGAAGATGGAGAGTTTTCTGTGCCTGGTTTGGTTCACTGAGACACATAGTCCATCATTTGATTTGCTACAAAGAATATTCCTTGTCCCTGCTCCCCAGCATCCTCCAGTCTTTGCTTAGTGTGGCAGAGCTAGAAGTGATAACCTAGTCAAACCACTTCACTGCGAAGGAAGGGAAACTGAGGCTCAAACAGAGACAAGAACCCAGGTCTTCTGATCCCACAATATGGACTCTTCCTAACACCACAATGCAGCTGGCTCTCCTTGCTGGCAATTCAGCCGGACACTTCTGAAACTGCTCTCTCTGAACCCCCGGGTCCAAGCTTGCTTTCCCTGGCAGAGAACAGAGACACCAACCATCACAATAATGTGTGTCACCATGCCCTGCCCCTGGTTTTGGGTGAAGCAGTGGTCACTTTTTTGGCACATGACTGACTCGTCATACCCTCGCCAAGTCCGTCGATGAATTTTGTGGAGGTAGAGGGCCTCTCCCTCCCCCCTGTTTCTGCACCACACTCCCCTTCAACTCACCTCACTCCATTTCTTAGAGCTGGCCACGGCCTGGTGAGGGGTCGAAGGTCTGAGGGCAGAGGGCAATGGGTAAGGGCAGTTATTCTGCCTCTGACTCCTTAACCCTCAGCCTCAGCTTATAAGAGAAGGAGGTTGTCTTGAATCGAAAGTGCTCTTTAAGATGTTGTCATGCTTTCTTCAAGCTTCAAAAGAAAAAGCTCTCTGTTTCCCTGAGGACCAGAACAATGGAGGCAAGGGAAAGGTGTTGAGCTTCCCCTGAGGAATGCTGGTTGTCAGTAAGGAAAAACTTGCCAGCCATGAACATGGTCAGACACCTGTGTTCTCTGAATACTCCAGATAAGTGCTCGTTGCCCTGAGATGGCCAAGTCAGTCTCACAGGTTTCCTTCCAGTCCAAAGATTCTGATCACAAACTTCTCTTTCCCAGTGGTTGGTGGAATGTCTAGTCCCAGATTCCTCAGGGAGTGCTCACTCAGTTTCCCATTGGGCTGTGGCTCCAGAAAACATTTTTCAATCTCATGTTGGCCCTAGACAACAACTGCCCTAAGAAACAAAACAAAACTGAACTGATTGGGGAACAAAACCCATCAAATCACTTATCAGTCTGGTGTAGGTGGAATAGCTCTGGACTCGGCTTACAGAACCTTAGTCTCTAAATGGGTCTAAATGTGTCTCAGCCACTCACTTGCATTGTGACTTTGGACTAGTCATTTAAAACTCTCCAAGCCTGTTGTTAGCCCATGAACTCTAAGATCTCTTCAAGACCTAACACTGCGATTCCACATAAAGGGAAAACCCCGGTTACCCTATGCAACTTTAAACTTTCCTATCAATGATGTTAGCTTTAAATGGACACAGGTCCAGATACATACTCAGGCAAACACATATACAGCCTTGCATCACTAGTTTCTCCTTCCAAATGTACAGTCACTTTCACAACCCTTCCCCTACCCTAAATGCCAGTGTAGATCCAGCTTTCAGTGCAAACACATTTGCATCCCCTGACACTCAGATGCTATTGCTGCTGTTCACAAAAATTGGGTGAAATTAGACCATTTTAGTCAATTGACTAGTTCTTTGGTGGACACAGTGCCAAATAGTCCCACTGCTTTATCTCTATTTAACTATCTTATTTCTAAACTGTCAGACTTTACAAATCCTTTTGGACTCTGTGGTCATGCAAGCCCCAATCAACCGCCTGATCCAGCCAGTTCCTTCATCTTTATTCTTTGAATTGATGGGTGACAATTGACACAGCCTTACTCAGGTCCAGAAAAAGCACCCTCAAGACATCTCTCTAAGATGCCAAGACACCCATCTGGATCAATCAACTCCGTGAAAAATCAGTCCAAACTACAATGGTAGCACAGTGTTGGCAAAGCAACACTCACTTGTCCAGTGTCCTTCCCCTCCTCACCAAGGTGACTTGTGAGAATAAAGAAATGTGTCTTGGTAAAGACACACATGTGTGCACACACACACATCACTCTTATTCCTGCTCTTGGGGTGAGAGAGGACTAGGGGGTTGGAGAACTTGTGCTGGCAGGGGCAGTGGAGAGGCCTTGAGATAACTTATCCCAGGTGCACATTTGCATGACTGTGACTGTAGCTTTGGTCAATAATTGGTCCATGTGATGGGATGAGGGAAAAGATCCTGCCAAACATGAGGCTTGACAATGTTAACTTGCCACGAGTAGAAATGACCCAACATGTACTTGAATGCCTCTGGGTCTTTGTATTTGGTTCCCGGACTTGCATGTTTATAACCCTGTATATTCATATATGTCTGAGTGTTTGGATTTGTGTCTCAGTGTTTTCCCACGTGCCTGAGTTTGCTGATGAGTACTTGTACATTTGCATCTGTCTCTGAGTGTTTGCATGTGTTTGTTGTGTGGCTTGCGTATGAGTGGGTGGGTTATCTATGCCTCTGTGCATGTCTCCTTCTGGGTTTCTGGATGAGGATGCTATTGCATGTATCTGCATGTCTTTGGAGATCAGTGGAACTCCAAAGAAACTTCAGACATCTCTCAAATACCTGGCAAGCTTAATGCTGGAGAATGGTTGGGCAGACCCTCTGCTCAGATTACCTCTGGCTCAACTCTTATTTTCTTCCAAGATGAGGTCTGCAATATCTTCCAATGGTCCCTTCTGGCTGCCTCCACTTCTTCTAGACCTCCAGGGTCCCCTCTCATCCCCATTATAATGGACCTAATGGAAGACCTGGAGGTCACCTGGAATTTTAGGGATGGAAATAACAAAAGAGAACTTCATCATTTTCTTCTCATTCTCCTCATTTCCCCTTATTGACATCCATCAACCCTGAGCACAAGGCAGTGGGGAATCAACCACTCTACATTTCTTAGGCCTTTTTTTACCCTTTAAAATAATTAGAAATATTTGCTAAAAAAATTTTAAGTGTGATAATGGTGGTGCAGTTATGTTGTAAAAGAAGGTCTTTCTCTCCTAGAAATACTCCTTGAAATATTTACAGAAGAAATGACACAATATCTAAGGTTTTGGGAAGCGGCTGTGGCTCAATCAGTAGGGCTCCCGTTTACCATATGGGAGGCCCCAGGTTCGGTTCCCGGGGTCTCCTGGTGAAGGAAAGCCCGCCCGTGTGACGTGGTTAGCTGACCCAGCGAGCACAAGCAGCAAGGGGGGGATAAATGAATAAATAAATAAAATCTTAAAAAAAAAAAAATCTAAGGTTTTGTTTGAGTGGGTGGGGGAATAGATAAAATTGGATTGGCATGGGTTGATCACTGTTGAAGTGAGGTGATGGGTCCATGGGTGTCTGAGTATATTATTCTCTCTATTGTTTTGTTCGGACTTTTCCATAGTAAAAAAGAAGCACAATCACTCAGGCATCTCCTGCTATTCCTGCCCCCCCCCACCATATACACACACATACCTCTCAGCCTGAGAGAAAGCTAAGACTGCAGTTATTCTCCCCATTCTGTAGATGAGGAAGTGGAGGCTTTCACTGGGTAAACGATTCGCTTAAGGCAACTGGGGGCAGAAAGGTCTGGCTAGAATTCAGGCAGCCTGTCTCCTCACCAAAGGTCCTTCTCATTGGAGTCTGCCTAAAGATGAACCCCATACAGCCATAAAATATAGAGTCCACAAATAAGACCAATGAAAGAACTGAGACTCCAGTTGCCTATACATTTGCACGGGACTTACCTAGTCAGGTATATGGACACCCAGGGCTTTCACATTTGCATCTGTAGAGGTGCAAACACACCTCAGCTCACACAGCTTTGCTTTCCTGGTCTGTACACTTGTAGACCACTTATTTTGGAAAAGTATGTTAGAAATGATGCTCAGGAAGGAAAAAAAGAAAAAGAAAAGGGATATAGACTGCTACCCCCAGGTGTTCCTGTCCTGTGTGTTCATATGAAGAGCTGGGTTACCTACATACCCTCAGTGAGAATGTACCAACCAAGAACCTAAAAAGAAGGGGGTCTCCCTCTCAATGGATACATCAAGCCCAGGGACACAGACAGAGAGAGTTTGGTGAGAAAGGGAAAACACGCACAGACTGGTGCTTTGTATCTCTCAGTAAAGCTGTAACTGTGCATGCAGGAGTACAAGACGTATTTTCCCTCTCATGTATAGAAATACTCTTTTCATATATAATTCCAAAAATAATTTGTCCATGGCGTACTTCCACCTTCCATATGCATGTTACGCGGCCATGTCCTTATAGAGAGGGACTGTGACAGGGTAAACACTGGTCTAGTAATCACAGGACAGGAGTTCTAGTCTGCTATCTACCGCTTGTTAATCATGTCATCTTCAGCAAATCACATCACCCCTCTTTGGCTCAGTTTTCCCTTCTGAAAAATAAGATTGAGGGAAAGTGGATGTGGCTCAAGTGGTTGGGATCCCGTTTACCATTCGGGAGGCCTGGGGTTCGATTCCTGGGACCTGTTGGTGAAGATAAGCCAGCTTGTGCAGTGCGGTGAGCTGATGGCCTACGTGGCATCGTGAGCTGGTACAGCAAGATGACACAACAAAGGGAGACAAGCAGACATAGGAAAATGCATAGCAAATGGACACAGCAAGGACAAGCAGCAAGGGGGCAGGGGATAAATAAATAGATAAAAAGTAAATCTTAAAAAAAAAAGATTGATATTATCTGAGCTGCCCACCTCAAACGATGCTAAACATAAAAAAGCTATTGTATATATAAATCTATATTTTACCCCATGTAATCATACTCAATTAATGAATAATGCACCTATGGCACACATAGTATATGTCTGTCTGTCTGTCTGTCTATCTATCTATCTATCTATCCTGCTATCCATCCTATCTATGGGATAAGGAAATTAAGTAACTTTCCTAAGATAACACAATCCCCATACAGCATGGAATAATGAAATGATGATGGGTTTTGAAGTCAGGAGTATAACTAAAGAGCTAAAAATATGTCCAACTTAATTATTACAGAGTGAGTTCTGCTGGTCATTTCAGTTGGTTAAATCAGTGGTTTGCAAACTATGGTCCAAGGATCCCTGGGTGTCCTGGAGACCTTTTCAGGAGGTCTGCAAAGTCTTTCCTTTTCCAACTACATATCTGCATGAGGTTGTGTACTTCATACACTTCAGCCAAAACAACATAGTGCAACAGATTGAATGTAGAAGCAGATATGAAAATCCAACTATATTCTATGAAAGCCAGGAATGACAGAGGTTTGTAAAAATGTAAAACAATGCTATTCTTCTCACTATTTTTTTTTTTTTTTTAAATACAGTTGTCATAAAACATTAGCTCTGTTAGATAAATGGATGGATTGATAGGTTGATTGATAGATAGATGGAACAATACGGCAAATGTGGCAAAATGTTAAAATTGATGGATCTGGGTATCTGGTAGAAAAGGGGTATGTTGCAGTTCTATGTATGCAGTGTGCTTTTTTTTTTAAAGATTTATTTTATTTATTTATCACCCCCTTGTTGCTTGTGCTCGCTGTGTCTACTTGCTGTGTGTTTTTCTGTGTCTGCTTGTCTCTGTTTGTTGTGTCATCTTGCTGCATCAGCTCCTGCACAGCACCCGCCAGCTTGCCTTCACCAGGAGGCCCCGGGAAACAAACCCAGGGCCTCCCATATGGTAAATGGGAGCCCAACCACTTGAGCCACATCTGCTTCCCTGTGCTTTATTTTTGAAACTGTCCTGTAAGTATGAAAGTATTTCAAAATAAAAAGTTTAAAATTTTAAAAAAGTTAGCTATATTAACATGCAATAGGCTTATTATCACTGTTTTAAATATTTAAGAAAAAGTTTCTGTTTTTAATTTCTAACAAGGTAGGTATTGATAGGCATAACCCATATTAAAAAAGTTCTGTGGGACTCTAATAAGTTGTAAGGGTATAAAAGTTAGAGGACCAAAAAGTTAGAGGACTGATGGGCTAGAGCCAGGTGTTGATGAAGACAAGAACTTGCCAAGACCAGACCAAGCCAAGTAGCAAAAGTCCTGCTTGTCCTAGGGCTGGCACTGCTCCCACACCCTCACCAGTGTCTCCCTGCCATCCTCAGGCTCATCTTAACCACCATGTTGCCAAACCCATGTCCATCATGAGCAAAGAATCAGAACAGTTTGGTGTACCTAGTCTGCAGTCAGGCAAATCTGATTAGAATCCTGGCTCTGCCAGTAGGGCACATCCTTGGCCTCTTGAGCCTCACTCACTCAGCTTCCTTTTGTGTAAAATGGGATATAATCACTTCCTCATAGTGTTGTAGGGCTTCAATGAGATGATGAATTAACTAAGGTGCCTGGTACATAGTAAGTGTTTAGGAAAATGCCTGCTATTGTTATTACTAATAGACAGCACCTACTGAAAGCTTACTGTGAGCCAAGCAGTAACCTAAGTGCCTTTTATTTTTAATCCATTTAATCCTCCTAACAACAATGTAAGGCAGTTTACAACCCTAGGAGACAGCATCCTGCAGTTGCTGTGGCTATTGTCTTGGTGGTGGTGTTTCCTAGGTCATAACTATGGGCAGAATAGTGTAGATTAGGGGGGTTAGCTAAGTGTTTGTGGGCTTGATTAAACAGTCACACAGAAGTGAGTGTATTCTTAGAGGACTACATTGGCGGACCTCACGTAATTTGTGATGAGCTGTAGGGTTTAGTATTTATAAATATGATAATATGGATTTGTAACAATTAGTTTAAAAAAGGGAAAGTTTCGTTCTGTATATTTCGTTTCCTTTTACAGAATAATAAAAGAATTACATATTGAAAACAAGAAGAAGTGAGTGTATTAAGTGAGGAATCTGATCTTTCAGAGGGTCCTTTGACTCCCACCTCCTTCCTCTCACCTGCTTCCTCTGTAGCTACCCCAGGCCTAAGGATCAAGGATGAGTCCTCAGAACACATAGTCTTCAGCAAACGGGCAGCCCTTTTAGGACAGCTTATGGGGGAGAAGGGACAGTAAGAACCTCTGCCACTGAGAAGCAGATATGGCTCAAGCGATTGAGCTCCTGCCTCCCACATGGGAGGTTCCAGGTTCGGTTCCCGGTGCCTCCAAGAAAAACAACAACAAACAACAAGCAAAACAAACAAACAAAAAACCCAACTCGGGAGTCAATGTGGCTCAGTGGTTGAGTGCCAGCTTCCACACACGAAGTCCTGGGTTCAATCCCCAGCCCCTGGTACCACAAAAAAAAACCAAAAAAAAAGCCCAACAAAAAAAAAACAAACCTCCGCCACTAGTGACAGTAGTGAGAAGTCAAAGAACCCATTTCATGGGTGCTCTGATTGGGATATTGTTCTTTGTCACTACCTCCACACACACACACACATCACCTTCAGCAAAGTCACCTACCCATGCATATGTAAACAGAAGGAATGAATGGGTTAGGTCCTTGCACACATGTGTCATATGTGTTTTGAGGGTATGTCTCTAGGTAAACATGTTTGCAAAAAGAAAAAATTGTGTGAAATTATGGACTGGAGAGAGGGACTTTCACTGCCAGTCTTCTCTCTTCTATCCTGACTAATTAGCAAAGATATAGGAACAAAATGTGGGCTCCCACCTCTTATATCTTCCTTAGGTCAGGTTCTCCCAGAGAACATCCTGGCTGGTCCAGGATTGGCCAATCAGTGTGCATGTGTTGGTTGGTTAGTTCAGTTGCCTCTCATCGCCATGGAGACTGAGTGGCAGAGTCATACCAGCATGACTCTGGGGCTGTGACCATCCATTGCTTTTCAAGGAGAGGGGAGGGGGCAGGAGCCCAGGCAGGGGCTGGATCCCAGGAAGGAACTGGAAGGAAGGGAGAAGGGAGAATTCTCTTTTTTTAATTAATTAATTTATTTATTTATTCATTTACCCCCCCCCCCCGCTGCTTGTGCTCCCTGGGTCAGCTAACCAGGCTGTGTGGGCGGGCCTGCCCTCACCAGGAGGCCCCAGGAACCGAACCCAGGGCCTCCCACATGGCATTGATTGAGCCACAGCCGCTTCCCAAGGGAGAATTCTCTTTTACACCAGTTTTCAACTATGGGTACTAGGGCAAGGACCTTGAGATGACTCTGATCTGGGATTGTTTCAATGCCCTGGAGATATAAAGTGGGTTCATGCTGGAGACAGGTCTATCAGGCAGAATTCAAGCCCTTGGGCTTGAATTATCTGACTTATATCCAACTAGACTAAGAGAGGAAAAACATGTTATTGTCTACACTGCCTCAGTTTACCACTCTTTCCTCCAAGCTTTAGAGACCATGTATTCCCTGGGTATGAGTAGAAGGAAGCAGAATGTGAGTCACTTTTTGTTTCTTTTTTATTTTTTTGGAAGGCAGAGAAAAGAGACTCTCTGATGTGCACAGTGTGGACTCTGCCTTGCTTTTCTTAGCTAAGATTAGGGAATACTGGGAGGAATTGGGGAGGTACTTTCTGACTGCTCTGAAAATTACTTTGCTATCAAAGGAAGGGCAGGAGAGAGTGATCAAAGAAATAGCCAGGTAGAGAGTTTAGGAAAGGCCATCTCCTCTCTATGGTCAGAATGTGAAGATATGTTCAAACTCCAGAGCCCCAAAAAGCCCATCAGCGAATTGAGGCAATTATCTAAATAACTCAGTCCCGAACCCTTCAACCTCAGATTCTTTACTTTTACCTGCATTTAACAGGCAATTGTCCCAAGGAGAGAAGTGATGGGCTGGGGGGGGGGGGGGGGGACGGGACGGATGCCTAGACCGGAATTGTGCAATTCCGGGACCCTCTCCTGAAATAAAAGTGACTGGGCATTGGGAAGGCTTGGGCTCAAAGGTCTCTGGGACCTGGGGTAGCTGAACAGGCCAGAGGCCAGAGGCCTTCCATTTGGGGGCTTCTTTGACTGCCTGAGGTGGAAGGAGGCGGGGAAAGGAGGGAAGGAGGGTGTGGGGGGGGAGGGGCAGGCAGGAACAGATGCTTCCAGATCTAAAGAGACAATTTGGGGGGGGGGGGGGGAAGGCAAGATCAAAAGGAGGAAGAGGAGGGGAGGAGTGGGGAGAAGGAAAGAGAACAAAGGTACAGAGGAGATTGGAGCCTCTTCCCTGGAGGAGAGATAAAGGGGAATCTGGGTGAGATGGCTGAGCCAACATCTGCCCCTGGGCTATAAAACTGCCTTCTTTTTGCGGTTGGCCCAGGGACCACTCTGGAGTGGTTAGACCGGCCCCTGAGGTGGCCTGGATTAGAGGTGCAGCCAGGAACCTTTGAACCTCCCAGACTGCCGCCCACCCCCCTTGGGTCCTCTTCCTCTGCTTTCACAGTTGGAGCAGAAGAGCGCTAGGGCTGGGGCTTGTCCCAGAGAATGATTGTGGGATGGGACGGAAGGGGAGCAAGGCTGTGAGAAAATATGGAGCACATAAAGCAGCAGAAGCGCTGGGCAGAGACCCTAAAACAGTCAAGCAAAGACAGAGCCAGAGCTGGCCACGTTTCAAACTGGTTTTGGATGATCATACTGATAGCCCAGGAAGAGCGATTTCCAGCTGGGAGGCGTATATTTCCCCATTTCACCTGAGAGTGGCTGGAGAAAGTCTACTGAAGTCCAAAGCAAGCTTACCTTCAGAATAGTCCATACCGCCCCCACTTTCTCCTCTCCCCAAATTTGCAGGCTGTCCTCTTGTTCCTCCAGCTAGAACCCACCCTTGTCCTTCAACCTTATTTTCCCAAGTCAGTACCAGCTGAGCAGAAAGACTCTTTATACACAAAGTTGCACACTCTATGCTATTTGCCCAAAGAGCCAAAGTCACAAAAAAAGAGCCAGGCATGACCACTGGTGGAGGAAGGAGGGAGCGATTCCCCCAACAAGGACAAACTGGTTTGAGGGGACATCTCCCAAAAGTGACTCACCTCCCCACCCCCTTACCAGTCAACAGCTCAGCCTTGTCCATGTCCATAGGATTTTACAAAAAAAATTTCCCCTTTTACAAGAGCCCCAGTCCTAACCTGGCATCCAGAGACAAAGGCCAGAGAAGAGGTAGGTAATTCTCTGCGCCCCTGGTCTGGAATTCTTCTGATGGAGGGCACTGTTAGTTTGATGGCTTGGGAGCCTTCTGGGCTGCCAGCTAGATCTCCCCTTTCCAGTCCCACAATTTCCTGCTCTGGTAACTCGGAGAATACTCTCCTTTCCTTTCTAAAGAAACGGAATCTCCTAATTTGGTAGCAGCGGCGGTAGGGTTTAGCCGAGGAGCAGTTCTAGAGTCAGCTCAATTTTTCACACACGCAAAAAAAGAAAGCGAAATACGGGGAAGAGTGGGCAGGTTGCGATCTAACCCGCGAAACCCCAGTGGCCGAGCGGAGTTCACCCCGCAGTGAACCCGCTCAGCCGCCCCAGCACCCTGCGGCCCCCGCCCCGCGCCCCATTGTCTGCCATCGGAGCCCGGGGTCGTGACCCAGCTGAAGGCGACACCGCGCCCGGCGGACGCGGCCTGAAACCCGGAGGAGGAGCCTGACCGCCGCCGGCTCTGGAGCCTCGCCTTTGCCCGGGCTGTCCCCACTTCTCTATCCCCAAGACCCCGGCGCCTCAAAGAGAAGCTGCTGACGGCCCATTCCCCTGCGCCCAGTTTCCCGGGAAGCCAGAGGCCGGTAGCAGGAACCAGAGTTGAGCTGTTTGGCAGTGCCTTCCTTGTATGCACTCCGTTTTAGGGTTTCTCCACCCAGAAATTCGAATATGCTCTCCTCTCACAAGCTGTGAGGTTGGGGGAAAAGGGGTCAGAAAGGAAGGGTGAGGGGAGGCCACCTTCTTTCAGCTTGACAGGTCTCAGTAGGCAGAGCGGCCTCTAGACAACCGTGTCTATTAGGGAACCTGGTGACTGCAGCTGAGGACTGGAAATTTAAAATAGTCCCTTCTCTTTGAGTAGGTTCTGTCTCTGTTCACCCTCAAACCTACTCCGAGGCTATCCATATGGTTCCTGTGCCTCCCTCCTGTTTCATCAGCCCCACCTGGCAGGGTTGGGAAGTGGGAAGATGGAGCTATAGAGGCCCTTATCCCTGCTTGCATGGACGTGGGCTCTGCAGAATCAGCCCTGTATTGGCAGAAGCTACAGAGCTGACACCAGAGAGAAAAGGAGAAAAATCCCAAGGAGTGGAGGGAAAGCCAGCGCTGAGAAGGGGCCCCTGCCTCTGGAGGCCCGATGAGCAAACCTCAAGATCAGCTGACCTTTCTCTGTCCCCCAAATCCAAAAGCCATCCGAGCTCCCTGAGCTGCACAGGTTTTGAAGGTGATGGTGGGACCCCTTCAGGTCTCTGGTTTAAACAGCGCATCCTACCATTTTTAATTCTCAAGAGGCAGCTAAAACTCGGACACCCGGAGCAGCCACATACAGCAGGAGAAAAATTAAAAACGGGAGGGATGCGGGGTGCAGAAAAAGCAGGCCGAGATGGGAGTGGTCAGTTCTATCAGAAACATTGGTCAGAGGCAAAGACTTTTTTCCCCACCAAATCCCCTAAATGTTTATTTTGGGCCTCTGCCCATCCAGATAAATCAAGCTAACAGATTAGGAAGTTCATAAAATTGTATTCTTAGGTAATGACATCCAGAGAGGTAATAAATATTCTCTCTGCTCTGGTGGCCGCTGGGGGGTGGGGATCCTCCATCTCTTTTTCCCAGCCTTGGAGAGTTCTCTTGGAAGGGGAGCTTTTTAATTAGAATTTGCTTTCCAAAGGTGGGGTGCCAGGTAGAAGTTTTGGAAAACCTCGAGAAGTGGCTTTGTGAGGACAAAACCCCAGGACTGGGTAAAAAGCAGAGAAAAATATGATGGACGTGCCCCAGCATGCTGCTCCTCACCGTCACGGCACCCTCCATCTCAAGGGAGTCATCCTTCGGAGTCAGTCTTCCCTAACTTTAGAAAAAGCAGACAAACCAAGCCTAGCAGAGAGGGAGCCTTAAGGTCCAGTGAACCCCTTAATTGCCTTCCCTTCCTTCCCACTCTCCCCACCCAAATACACACACATCTAACAGCGGGAAAAATGTCCGTTTTCCAATCCACCAAGTCCACGCGGGAAGAAGGCTGATGCACACATTACAGAGAAAACTTTGTAGGAAACTTTACAAACAGCAGAGAGGTGGCCTCAGAGAAACCCAGTTCCCCAATCCTTCCCCCAGTCTCACTTTCTCGTGCTTTCTCTCTCCCCTTACGAGCCAAGTTTTCTTCACTACTCAGGTACACGGACTCGACCCAGAAACTCCATTTTCCCCAAGCCCCAAACAGAACCCCTCAGTTCACAACTGGATTTCCTGCCTTCCCTCCCCAAGACCAGGAGATGAGGTAAAAATTGAGTGACAACCAGAGATAGCTTTAAACTTTTGTGCATCCTCACCCCAGAGCAGATTGAGTGCTAACTACTTACATGTCAAGGGGCAATTTTGACCTGTGGGGATCTCCCGCTGTTTGGAGAGAAGAACCTTGGCAGACAGCTCGCCGTTTCACCCGGTCTTCTCTTTATTTAGCCATTCGTGGGAGAGAGAGAGATGCAACGCGCTAGCCGGCATTCACTGCGCCTTGCCTCTCCCGTTACTTTGGGTAAGAAATCCCCAGCCCTACAAAAGCAGTGGCATGCTATCTGGAAACCAAGAGCTGAGCAAGAGCTGGCTTGGGAGGGTCGGGGTTGGGGGTGGGAGAGAGGTCATAGGGGATGCCGAATATAAAGGGGAAGGGAGAGAAAATGCTGTGTCCTCCCGGTGAACCTGGGCTGCATCCTCCCCCCAGCCTTTCCCCACTGCTCAACCCAACTTCAATAAAAGCTCAGCTCTCGGCTTCCCAAGGAGGCTGTAGCAGCCTCTGGAACCAAGGCGGCTGGGGCTAGGGGCCCCAACCCAGCTTGTCCCCCCTCCATCTGCCACCCCTCCCCATGGCAGCTCACTCCCATTCTGTGTGGTCAGGTCCAAGGAAAGGAAAGCTTTGTAGAAAGGAGAGAATGGAGCCCACTGGAGGGAAGGCCAGAGGCCAAAATCTAGAAAGATTCAAATGGAAGAGGTTTTAGTTTTGTTCGTTTGTCAAGGATTATGGATTTCTGATGTTTCCTCCTTTCAGATCAAAAAAGACAGAAAGAGACACACAGAGATTGACTACTACATGTGTGTGTGTGAGAAGAGGAAGGAGAAACAGAAGCCTGTGAAGAAGGGGAAATAAAATAAATGTCCCAACCTTTTGTGTGCTGCTTTTCCTGAGCTAAAGAGTGTCTCTTGAGCAAGTTCTGGAAGAAATTGAAAAGAAAAAAAAAAAGGTAGTATTTTCTTTTTCCTTGCTCTTGTGTCTTCTACTTGCAGGGGGAGAGGGATAAACTCCCCAAAGCCAAAGGAGCAAACTTAGGAAAGGACTATGGATCTTAATTTTCTTTCTTTTTAAAACTCCTTTCTACTTCAGCTTCTCCACCAGCTTGAAAAGACACCCTGGTCCACCCGTCAGTCCTTCCCTCCCTTTTCTCCAGCACAATTAAGCCACCACCCCCCCTTTCCTGCCCCAAAGTCAATTCCCTCAAGATGATAGGGGCTTTAGTCAGATTTGGCCCCTAATTCACTTGATTACATAAAATAACTCCAAATAATTGTTGGCCTTACTTCCTCATACTGTAAGTAGTATGTTTTGCTGTCTCCAGGGCATCATTGAGGGAGGAGAAAGTAGACTTACAGGAACAAGGGATTCCCCCAACACACACACACACACACACACACACACACGCTCCATTCCAAGTGCCAGGCAGCAAGTGGTTTCAAGAGGAAATAAATCCACAGCACACGAAGCAGATTTCTACAACTTGGTCCTGCCTTTCACTCCAGAATTTGGCGATAGAGGAAAGGGGTATCTTTGGCTTCCCTATGTTTCTCAGATCTCCTACTTCTGATGTCCCTCTGTCCTGAAATTTGGATCAATTGCCTGAGAAGCTCACTGACTCCTCTTCCCCCTTCTCCCAAAAAAATAAGCAAGAATTTGAGCAGTTCTTGCTTAAGGCCTGATCTTCAGGACCAGAATTATTTGGGAGTCTTTGGCTTGAATATTCAGGCAACCCAGGCCAGTCTTCTGTTTGTTTGTTTCTTTTCTTTTCTTTTCTTTTTTAATGCTAAGGAAACAATACGCTTTTTTTCTAACCAGAGACCCTTGTTCAGGTCATCCCCAAGCCCTATCAGAACCCAGGAGGTTGTAAAAAAGAAAAGGGGGTGCTCCCAGCTTCTCCCTGAGTCTCTTCTCAACACCTGGCAAGTCCATGATAAAAGTTAGAGGAAAAAACTAAAACACCTTCATTATCTCCAGGCATCAGGCTTTGAGGCCTACCCAGGCAAAGGGGCCTCCCAGGCCTCTGGCCTCCACTTCACCCTTCTTTCCAAGTCTAAATAAACAGAGAAACCATGCTGACAGGTCACTCTGCTGCTTCAGAATCACCAGTTCCAAATCTTTTCTTTTAAGGAGAACGTGCATGTTGAGGGGGCACTGACCGTCATCCCTCTTCCCAAAAGAGCCCTAAAAGATGGACATTCTTCTTCCTCCCACTCCCTCAACTTGCCTTCTTGTCTAGAAATTAGGCAGGCTGCTCAGCAGAGAGAAAGGAGGGGTGGGAACTAGACCAAAAGAAGGAACTATACCTAACTACAGAAAAGTGAGGTCCCCCAGCTCCACTGCCAGTGCCCCCAGGAGAGTATGGCAACTCCCCAGACTCAGAGGGAACTGGGCAGGAGAAACCAGCCCTACTCTTCCATTCCATAGCCCCTCTCTGAGGATCCCCTACCCCAACCCCCTTGCTGGTTCTCCTAAGGCTCTGGAAAACTGGAGTTGAGAGTTAAGATTTGTGTGTTTGCTTAGAGTAAACTTAGGCAACCCTAGAGAAGGTGGGATGTTACCAGGCCAGAAGGAGCAGGGGGACAAAAAGAAACCATCAGACATTGACGTAAAACTAATTCACATCCACTGGTTTATTATTGATCACGGGGCATTTCACATCGACACTAAAATTCTTTATTGCAAGTTTTACAATAATCAAGTAAATTCAGTCCAAAAACACAATAACCACAATTGGGGAGGAAAGATTCTACCTATAGACTGCCTCTCTGAACTGAAAGTTCATTTTGATTTTCTTTTGGCTCCTCAAACTGAACAGCTCTGAGAGGCTCTCCAGATGCATTTAGCTTTGTCTGCTGTGTTCCCCCCCCCAACTATGATACAAAAGAACTTCATAGCTTTGTTCTCCTTAAAATGACTTCCCTCTCACTAACCTCCCCTGGTGCATTTTCAATGCAAAAGGCCTAGGGAAAGAGGGGGGGAAGGAGGAGGAGGAGAAGAAGGAGGAGAATTGGCTTAAAAAAATCTCTTTCCTTTTTTCTTTTCCTCATTTCCCCTGAAATTCACCCAAACCAGACCATCGCACCTTGTAATATATAATTTTTGCAGCTTTTTTTTTTCTTAAAAAATAAATACCCCTCCCCAAAGTGGCCTTTGGAAAAAAAAAAAAGGCAGGTACCATGCTAAGACAACATCACATGCTTAAAAGGGTCTTTAACAGTGGAAGGGAGAGAAGGGCAGGGGGCTTGTTTGTTTATCTGTTTTGTCTGTTTGGAATTGCCGGGGGACAAGGGAGGAGGAAGAGAGAAAAGAATCAAAATATATATATATATTAAATTCTATAAATAAGAGTCAATTTGTGTGTGAGGGGAGGGTGGGGGCATGGGGGTGGGGGCAGGGGTGTGAGTTATGTTTTATAACCTGGTAATGTCCTCTGCCCGTTGCTGCTCCGGCGGCGTGGCGCTCTGGGAGTGGTCTTCAGAAGTGCCCGGGGTGGCTGCCGAGAGGGTGCTGGGCGCGGCGCCGGCCGGGGGCGCTGACCTGACTTTGGTGTTGGGGAGTCGGTGGTCCTTCTTCCATTTCATGCGGCGATTTTGGAACCAGATTTTGATCTGCCTCTCAGAGAGGCACAGCGAGTGGGCGATCTCGATCCTTCTCCTCCGGGTCAGGTAGCGGTTGTAATGAAACTCTTTCTCTAATTCCAGGACTTGCTGCCGGGTGTAGGCTGTCCTCGAGCGCTTGGGTTCCCCTCCGTTATAATTGGGGTTCACTGGGGGAGGGAGAGGGGAAAAGCAAACAGTGGGGTTCAGAGGCAGCAGGTTCCCCGCCCCCCCTCCTCACCCCATCTTCAGCTCTGAGGAGCCGGAGGAGGGGGTGGTGGAAATAAAGTCATCAAGCTAAATGGGTTATAAAGAAGTTGAAGGAAGCTGGAGACTTTGTAGTGTAATAAGAGGGGAATCCTCATTGTAACGACACTGAATTATTTATGCGCCCTTAGAAAGCGAGCATAGTTTTCACACATACATAACAGATCGTAGCACATGGCTCGGACTGCCCAGAGTAGCTAAGCCATAAAATTTATGGGGGATGTAATTACCCATTCTCGCTCGTAAATCCAGTTCAATTGTGCTAACCCAGAGTCGCTCCTGGAGAGAGAGGGGGAAGGAGAGAAAGGAGGACGGGGGCCGGAGGGGGCCGGGGAGGGTGGGGAGCGCTGGGGAAGAGGGGAGGGAGGGGGAGAGCAAAAAGCAAAGTTGCCTACCCGTGCTAACGTGGATTTTTTTCATCCATGGGTAGACTATGGGTTGCTTGCTGGCGGCGCTGGAGGGATGGTCGGGGGCTGGCTGGCTGCAGGCTGGCGGGGCTGGGGACGGGGAGGCGGAGGCGCCTGAGAGAGGCGCGGGCTCGCAGAGCGGCTGCGATTTCTCGGGGTGGTGGTGACCCGCCTGCGCCGGCCCGTGGCCTCGCGAATTGCCCGGCCCCTGGAGACTGGTGCAGCTATACTGGCGCTCAGGGTAGCTAGGGCGCGGAGGCGGTGGTGGGTACAGCTCCTGGTGGTGATGCTGGAATCCCGATTCCCTGGTCCGGCCGTAATATTCCGGACTGTGTTCAGGGATGTAGCTATTTTGCGAATATTCTTCGCATGGAGGAAATTTCGGATCGATGTAGTTAGAGTCCATCAAATACGAGCTCATGATCATTAATTTCTGGAGTGGAAAATAATTTTTCTCGCTTTGTCGTTTTTCTGCTCCATAAAGCCCTCCTACTAGCTAGCGACCCTGTAAAGTTACTTTCACCATGTGACTCCGCCGGCCAATCACACGGAGCAACCCAGTCCCCGGATAAGGAACCGAATCGCTTTATTCAAAATGTATCCAATTTTTTGTGTGTGTGGTGGTGGTGCTGCTGGAGGGGGGTGTGATGTGGGGTTAGCTGGCAGAGGTTGGGGTGCCCCCAGTGCACACCCCGCCAGACTGACAACCCTCCCCTGCAGAAGGAGGTGGGTAGCCCCCATCTCCCCCTCCGAAGCCTGGGCATAGGGGGCCTGTCGGGAGGCCGTGATTCGGCCCCCGCCCAGGGTCTCCCCTCCGGTGGGCCCCGCTGGCCTCGGCTTCTGAGATTTTCCAGAGGTCTCCATTCATGGCGGTCTGGCCTCAGTCTGTGTAGGTCACCGGGCAGCGCCCCTCTTTTGCAGGAAGAGGAAGTTGTATGAGGACTGGAGTGGAGAATGGCTGGGGAGGGGCCCCCGGTTGAGCCGAGGAGGCTGGAGAGCCTGTGGTGCCCCCCATCCTAGGCCACCAGAGTCCAGCCCCTCCCCCAGACACACTCACCCAACCCTCTGGCCACTGCCGGGCAAGGCAGGCTCCCAGCTGGACCAGGCAGGTAGAGGCAGCGGGATGCAAATGATCTGACGTCATGCCTGCAGGTCTGAGGGTTGAGACCCCGCTGAAGAGAGACAGGAAGTGGTTGGCAAAAGCGGACCTCAGAAGGCTTGCCCTCCCCTAGTACCCACTGACCCTCCCTGTCCAGCCCCAGAGCTGAGGATCTCTTCCACTGCTGGCTCACATTTCTGCCCAGGGCCTGCTGCTTTTACAGCTACCTCCAAGGCTGCCTCCTAAGGAGCTGGGACCAGGGGAAGAGCTCTCTGCCAAGAGTCCACACCCTGTGACAGACCAGCCAAGGCGGGAGAGCTGTTCTTTCTCCATCCCCACAGAGGGCAGACCTGGCTAAGAGGGAGGCCTGCCTGAGTAGAGCCTGCTTCCGGCCAGGGAAGGTCTCCATGTAACACGTGTGTTTACATGTAAACATACATTCCCAAGAGCCAGTTCCAGGCTGCCTTCCAAAAGCTGAGGGGTGAGCTCACCACTGGGGCGGCAGGGCCGGACTTGGGGGTCTACAGCCCATTCCTGTCTCCTCCCTTCTCCTTGCTACCCACCTACAGGAATACCCTGATGAGGGGGGTGGTAGTGCCATGAAGGAAGGTGGGGGCAAAGGAAGGGCTGCTCTCAACATTCCCTCCACCCCCCTTTGCTAGGGGTGGCTGCGTCATGCCACCAATTCCAATTAACTGATCGTCCATAACTCAGGGTTGGGGATGGGGGGAGGCCTGGAGGGGAGAGCCCAGGGAGGGAGCCGGGTCCCCTTGTTGTACTTGATAACAATTATAGTTTAAAATCATAGCTTGCCGGGCTCGGCTATATTTTACTTGATAACAATAAAAGTGACACATAAAGTTAACTGTTTATGTTTTATTTATTAGACTAAATCTGCCAGCGGTGGTAGGAGCGCTTGCCTCGTCGCTACAGCTTTTATAGGGCTGTAAAACGTCATAAATCAGTCTCGCGGAATCGCCCGCACTCTTTGTGTCGGCGGCGGCGCAGGGCTGGCGGCCGCTGGCTGCCTGCTCCCTGCTTTCCACGAAAAGTCGTAATGTGATTTTTTCCCTCTGATTTTATTATTATGATCGCCGCCGTGATTAGTCAATCTACCTTTAATTCGCCGCCCTACGCTGTCTCCTCCCAGCCCAGCCTGGTTGACACTTGAATAAGTACCTTTTAAAACGGCATAACAACTATTTGAGGGTTTAATTAGAACATCTGCAATTAAGAGAATGAAGAGGGGAAAGGGAAAAAAAAAAAATCCCTTGTGAGTGGGAGAGACTGCAAGCGGAGATTCCCAGCCCCTTTCCTCACCACCTCTGGGAATCGGGAAAGGGTCCCCACTTCCAAATCAGGGCTGGCCCTGAGGACTGGAATGGGAGGGACGCTGGGCCACAGGCAATGCCCAAAGGGGCCGATTCCTCACCTGGGCTCCTTGCCTCCTTCCCAGCTCCTATGTTTCAGACCCCACCACCATCACCCCCTGCTCATCAGGGTGGGTGCTCAGCTTGGGAGAAGCCAGTGCTCGGGGGTCCCTGGATACCCTCCTCCCCAAGAGGATGGCCTCTGCGCGCCCCCCCCCCCCCCCGTCACCGTGTAGAGTAAGGCCACAGGAATTCCCTGAGGTCGGACCATATCTTAGGAAATTTCCAAATTTCCAAAATTGGTTGCGAACCTCTACCCACTCCTGTCCCGAACCCTTTGCATGTGAGGACAGGATAGTGTGGATGGAAGAGGAAATTGAAATTGTGAGTGAGGAGGGGGATACTGCTGCTTGGTTGGTAGTGGTTTAGAGTTGTTGTGTGAGGGTTTGGTGTGTTTTCTTTTCTCCCTTAGTTATTTGTGGGGGGTGCCGGTTAATGATAAGTTGCTGGAAGAGGGCAAAGGGAAACCAATGCTGAATCGGGCACTACATAAAAAGTCTGAAAGGCAGCCCTGGCCTGCCCCCTGGGGAGGGCCCAAGCGCCTCTGACTGAGCTGAGGTGGGGTGGAAGGAGGGTTGATAACACGGCAGAAAGCCTTCCTGGCCCCACCTCCAATCTCCCCTCTAGGCCTACACCTGGATGCCAGCTGCCCCACCCCATCCCAACCCAGACAAATCTTTTCCCCAACTGGAATGGTGAGCTTTCAGCCTGGCTCCCCTCCTCCCAGCCCTCACACCCATCTCTGCCAGCCCTTCCCTGGCCCTCAAGCCTCTTTTCTTTCAATCTCCTTGCCCTCTTGGGTTTGTTAAGGAGTCCCACCCAAGGCAGTGACCATTGCACACACACACACACATGCACGCACCCCAAGGTCTCTAAGCTCCTGTAGCAGGTGGGTCGAGGGAACGGGAGCAGGAAACTAACTTCGGACCAGTATGTGTGAGTAGGTACAGAGGGTTAAGATGCCTCCAATTGAATATCAAGTCTGTTTTTGGTTATGGTTAACACAAATATATATGCATACATACTATTAATATTAATACATTAAATGCCTCCTTATGCAGCCATAAATATGTAGCATTTTTATTTTTATTTATTTATTTATTTATTTATTTATTATTATTTTTTTACCGGGAGGTACCGGGGATCGAACCCGGGTCTCTCCATATGGTAGACGGACGCCGAACCTCTTGAGCCACATCCGTTTCCCTGTAGCATTTTTATTCCAGGTTTGCACAACTAATTCAACATGCACATCCAGAAAGTGAAACCTGGGCAATTACCACAAATGTGCCCACACTCATCTACATCACTAACCAAAAAAATTCTCTTTGGGCTCCTATAGCTTAATAGCAATGAAGCCACCTATCACATGGGTAAAATAGCATGCAATACCCCACCACACACACACACACACACACACACTTTCACTTGGATATTATTACAAGCATAGAAATAAAATCCTTTAGGAGGGCTCCTGCACTTAACATTGGCTTAATTGGGATGGGGGGTGAGGACGGGTACTAAAGCTGATCTCGCCTGTGATGAATCCTTGTCTCTGGTCCTGCCTTCTTTTGTGCTTCACCCTCCTGCTTTGCCAGCTCCAGGACCTCCACCTCCACTCTGCCCTCACTTTATTTTTTATTTTTTTATGACCACCTTTTGCCAGCATCCAAACACTCTCTGTACACACACCACCACCACCCCTCGCCCCCCAATCTCCTTTCTGTATTTCGATCTGATTCCTCGTTCGGAAACATGTTTCAGTACAAAGCGCTTCCCTTCTGACACCGCTGAAGAAAAATATGTGTCCATTGTGTGCGAGGCCTTATTGTGCTGGATTACCATACTGACCGTTGGATAACCCATGTTCCTCCCCTCCCCAGTAACAAGCTGCCGGCTAAGGGACCTCAGTGGCTCCTCTGTGCAGTAAAATCTCACCTCTCAAATGCCCTGGATTTTCCTAAGGAGTGAAATAAATGGAGAACCAATTCAGGATTTGGAGGGCAAAAGGAAAGAAAAAAATGAGGGTCATTCCTTTCCCCACTCTCCAAAGTGCTGGGTGTTTTGTTGTTTTTTAATACACGTGTGCTTTTTTGTTGTTGTTGAGAAATTAGAAGCTGCAAAATTTCTCCTTCCTCTTCTTCAAGTAAATGGACTTTCAGATGGTACACCATCAAGCAATTATTTTCATTTTTATATTTTCTTCCAGCAACGTGAAAATCCCAAACTAAAGCAGGACTCTTATCCCGTCATTTTCTTCTTTTGTGTGCATGCGTGTGTTTGTCCCTTTCTAATACCAGCAGGCAAGGCTAATGTATGCAAAAGAATATGCAAATGCTTAATTGATTTTTTCTTAAATCTCTTGTCAGTAAAAGTAATGAATTGGTCTAAAATGATTTTAATAACCCGGATGTGTCACCAGAAAGTACCCAACCTTTTTCTTCCCCCTCCTGGAATAGCTTATAGTCTCAAAAAAAAAAAAAAAAAAAAAAAAAGCAATCATGGAATGTTAATTTGCCCCCCTTTAAAATATTAAAGATGAATTTCTCGTTTGTTTGGAGACCATAACCAAGGTCCTCTCATGGATTTCCTCTGCCTTGCCTTGCCTTCCTTGGAATTCAATTTTCCTCAAATCTCGTTTAAAGTGGCTTTTTAAAAAGTGGCCGCATTTTAATATTGGTTAGACAGAGTGACCTGCATTTCACCTCGGGTGTTTGACTTGTTCCAATAGGTCACTGCCATGGGGTTATTGATGGGGAAACTCCATTGAAATTTGTCTCTTCGCAAATGGCCTTTAGATCTTCCAGCGAGTTCAATAACTAGTTATAATGTGGAAAGGGAAAAATGAAGGCCCTGGGCTAACGAATTTGGTGTTTCATTTTTATGCCAGAGAAATTGTTAGTTAGAGGTTGGGTTCCCCACCCCCTTCCTTGCTAATCCTGACCCCTACCCCCATCCAAGCCTGCTGGATTATACCCCCTTTAAAATTTAGGGCTAGGGGCTCCCATTCTCCCTTTGATGCAAATTTTAATTCTTATTATTATGAGTATTGTTTTTATTGTTGTTGAAAATTCTGACTTGTGGATGCAGGAAGCTGGAGCTGCTGGAGGTTTGTAACCTGAACTTTCCTGTTAGAGGGGAAAGGACTTTTACTTTTAAAGGTGCCTAAATGTGGTTTTGAAAGATCTAGGAATTCGGCTGGACTTAGGGCAGCTCATGGTGTCTGATCTGGCACTCCCAGAATTAAGGAGAAAATAAACAGTTGGGAATCCTTTTGTGGACTGATGAGGGCATTTCAAGGTACCCTAATCTGTACCTGGCCTCTGAGCTACCAGAGACCCATGGATCCAGGAACCCAGAGCCAAGGAAGTCAGAGACTGGGGCAAGGCAGAGAACAGAGGGAGAATTCCATGGATCAAGCGAGGGAATCGTGTGTCCCTTCCAGGGTCAGAGACAGAATTCATGAGGACTTGGCCAGATGATTGCTGCATGAACTCTGCTCCTTCATAAGAAGGGATATGGGCAAAGCCCAATGCCCCCAAAAGTGCATTTTAGTGAACTTGAGAGAGCAGAGGAAAATTATGGAGGGTGTGTGAGAGAGAGGTTTTATTTGGTTCCTCTTTTTCTCAAGGAGTGGGAGAGGAAAGGGCCAGAGGAAGGGAGCAAGAGTCCTAATTTTATTCTTTCCAGCCACACACACAAAAAGTTGATGAGCCCTTGGTTTCCCCAGAGAAGTGAGAAAGGACTTACTCAGAACAGGGTCTCTTGCTCCTGGCTGACCCAGCCTATTCCATCATTACCCATTATTAACCTCAATAATAACAAGAACATCTCCCTTCCCCTTACAAACCAGAGCTCCCTGGGTGCCTTATTTTTCTTCTCTCAGGAACAGTTCCTTCTCCTCCCCTGCCCAAAGTCGTCCAGTTTGCTCAGCCTCAAGTTCCACCTTTGATCTGCCCACTCCCGCTGTTATTCTGAATCCTGGTTTGGGGAAATCAAAGCCGAGGGAAAAAAACACGAAGGGCCTGAAACTGGGGTGCCACTTCCTCCATCCGCTCAAAATCAGAGGCAGCATCTTGGGCTTTTTCGACAAACTTGCCTAGGCAAATCCGTGGCACTGGTGGGATCCAGGGAGCAGCCTGCAATTGAGCGCCACAACTTCATTAAAAATGGGGAGCCCGAAAAGGGGCCATCGGCGGATTTGAGGATCCGGCCTGGGAGAGGGCACGTTGCCTGCTCCTCAGCCAAGGTGGAATCAATAGCGATCTGTTACAAAATTCCCCGCAGCCCCTCAGCGCGCACCCGGCCGCGGCGGGCGAGCCCTAGAGCCCGGGCGCCTCGCCCTCCTCGCCCGCACCTGTATGCCTCCTCCGAACCCGGGACCCCCGAGTCTTGGGCCTCGCCCCGTCCCCATTTTAATTACGTGATTGATTTTCGCTTTGGCCGCATCCGGGTTGCCTCAGCCTCCGACTGTTTAAATCTTTCTGCTCCCTGTTTGTATTGTCCGAGTCCTCCCGGCGGGCTGTAATCTAGCCAGCGCGCATTGTGCAGCTTGGGTCCGGGGTCCCGGGCTGCAGCCTCGCCCTACACTCCAACGAAATGGTCCTCCCACGGCTCTCTGCGCACTCGGGCTGCAGCCGCCGCCCCGCACCAGCCTAGGAGAACTGGGTCCTGCCCATTCGCGTTTCTGAATTATTTTGTACTCCATTATTCTCTGATGGAAAAATGTTCCGAGTTTGGGTTATCACTCCAGGCCCGGGCTTGGAGGTGGGTTCTCCGCTTATTGGTGTTTTTCTCTTCCCCCAATGCGATGTGTGGAGGGAGCGCTGGAAGGAGACCCGAGGAAACGCAATGCCGGGCTCCAGGCTCGGCGGGAAACTCCAGCCCCTTCCCCCAAAGACCTGGGCCGGGCGCGCGCGGGTGAGGAGCGCCCGCAGGAGCAAGTTCCGCCCCAACTTTGCTTGGCTAAACGCGAGTGGCACCGCAGGACCGGCGGTGCTGGCCGCGGCCCCCAACCCCTGGAGGGCCGTTGGATCTGCTTTTCGCTCTCCAGCTCCAGACCGAGAGGCACTCCCCTCGGCGTGGCAGCCCGGGCGGGTCCCGACAGCGGCCTCGGGGGACAGCGGCGGGCACCTACGTCCCTGAACACGTTGTCCAGGCCCTTCACCCGAGGACTGAAGGTGAGGTGGAAGAAGAGAAAGGGGAAGATTTTTAATTTATGAAAGGAGATTTGGAATGGGGAAAAGGAGGGGGAACAGGAAATAAAGAAATGGAGCCCCTTCTCCCACCGTGGCTGACCTCTTTCCTTTCTCTCATCCTGAAGAAGACACTCTTCGTCCTCCAGCCGCTGGCTTCCCCCGGGAACTTCCCTCGATTAACAACTAATAAACACTTCTCTGCTGTTCTCCCACGGCCTGCTCATTCTTTAATCCTTTCCAACAAGGTAGTGATGAGTGTTTTCACTATTTACTAATTATTATTATTATTAGCAGTATTTTATGATTTTTTTTTCTTTTTTACCCAAGAGAGTGAAGAGGGCTGGGGAATACCTTTTCCACCGGGTAAGAACTTCAGCAGAACTTGAGTTGGTCACAACCTTCTCCCATCCCCTGACCTACAACACCCCTGCCCCTACCCCCCCTGCAGCTGCCGGGTAAATAAGAGTCGGCCTGCCTGGCTATTAGGATTCTGAAGACGTTGGCATCTGTAGCAGTCATTAGTCAAAGCCGCAGAAGCCAAAGGAGCCGAGGAGTTGGACAGAAAAAATCTTGGAAATGATATACAGGAGCCGCCGAAGCATCAATCCCGGCCGATAAGAGCGGGCCTGCCGCAAGCCAGGCAGCCGGCTTAATTGGGCCCTGGGCACTACAAGCGGTTGGGGAGGGGACGCTTGCAGGTTGTACAGTGACCCTGGCACCATTTGGGTACCCTACAAAAAATAGGTGGGCACTTGAATGCCCTTTTCCCCAAATTTCAAAGGCCCCATTGGGGAGGAGCACCTCATGGCTCTGTCAGCCTCTCTATCCTGGGAGCCAGGAGGAGCTGTGCTGCAGGACTCTCCTGCTCCCCTTCTTGGGGCCCTGGGGCTGGGACCTCAGATCCACCGGGCTCAGAGTGGGTTATCAGGGAGTAGATAACTACCTTGGACCATACTCAGTGATAGAGCCTTGGAGACAGCAACAGAATCATTCCCTTTAATAAGCAAAATATCGAAAGATATTTGTTCCCCATCCCACTCACCCGATATCTTCATAGATTACAGAGAGGGAGAGGGAGACAGAGAGATTTGGTAAGTTTAAGCCCTTCTAGAGGGAGATCTATGGCCCCACACCTATGCATTGTGGTACCACCTCTAAACATATGTTCAAATATTTAAGTTTGCAGGAAAACTATAAAGATCTCCAAATATGTCGTTTCAATATGTAGCTATTTTATAAATTAGAACCCTTGAATAAATCTGGATAAAATTTCAAAATAGAGACTGAGCAACAAATGCATAGTTCTTTCCAACAGAGGAAAAAAATCTAAATATTCATTTAGATGGTTAGAGAGAGCTGTACCAATACATCCTAGCACATACAACCAGTATAGAAAGAGGGGTAATGTGCACACAGGAAATCGACAGAGAACTGCTATATTTACTGTGGATCTATAAATCTAAAGATAGATAAATCTGCATTTAGATGTGAAGTAGAGAAGGGTGTAAAACATAGATCCTCTTATACAGACACTGAATGAACTATAAAAACATTTTTACCTATAAAGCTATGAAGAGCACTCAGCTCTTTAGAAAGACACGGGTATTTCTCTGATGCTTGTGGGATTGGGGTGTTCCAGCCCAGGCTTCTCTGGGAAACTTATGAGGGCAAAGTGAACCTGCACAAGTACTAAGAGGACCCAGGAACTCATAATTTATGGACTCATTTCCAGCATATGGAAGCATTTCTCTGGAGATGGATAGGAGGTCTGAATCTGGAACTCAAAGCATCCTGGCCTGATACAGCCCAAACTGAGGAAGAGGTGGCCAGCTCTTCACTTCTTTTTCCTCCTGTGCTTTATTTAGCCCAACGCTCAGGGAAAGGGCCCTTGGGGTGGGGGTGGGAGTGTCTTTAGGAGGGAAAGGCTCGTTAACATTACAAAATGGAGCCATTTAGGTAAAATACCATTTTGTTTGGAGAAGCCTGGGTGGAGAGACAAGGAAGGCTGGGGGTTTTCACACACACCTCTTGCACCTATCTTAGTTACATAAAACCCAGTCACTAACCTCAGAGAGAGTTTCCTTCACTCGCAGGGCACTAGATGGCTAGATGGAGTATTCTATATGCCTCACTCCCATCCCCTCTCTTCTATGGCTCCCATGAGCTTTCTCTCTCACACACGCTTGAAGTTCCACCTTGTCAAGGAGGGGCTTTGGGTTAAGGAAAGGGGCCACAGAGAGACAGGAGCCCCGGAGGAGAGGAGCATTCCCAGGAGACGTAGCATCTACCACTAGGCTTGTGAGCTGAATTAGCTTTCCATGTTAGTGCCTTTTTTGAATGAGGGTTGGGGGACCAGGGTCAGTGTAGGCAAAAGAAATGAAAGGTAAAAGGTTGCATGATATTTTTGAAACTTGAGGGGGAAAAATTCACTAACAAGTCCTTTTCTTTTTGGAGGCAGAGGATGTTGGAGTTCTGGGCTTCCTTTGATTTTTCTCCTTTGGTTTACTGGAGAAGGGAGGCTAGAAGGGGCCCCAGATGGGCTTGGGGAAGTGCAATCTAATCTAGCTGGCCATCTTGGGGGAGAGTGATTTACAAAGCAAAACCTCAGATGCTACTTCCTGAGAAGTCACTAGATCAAAACAGCCTCCTCTGGGCGTTTATGACCCATCTCTACTCTCAACAGGAAAAGCATCTTCAATAAAACCTGGGCCCACACTCCACCCTCCGCCCCAGGGGTGTGTGTGAAGGGAACTGGACACAATCTAAAATTAGGGACCTGGCCCTAACCCCCTCCCTTCACACACATACCCCAGGCTTTTCCGGCCAGAAGTTGACTTTTTCAAAAACTATTCACTATCAGCAGCCCTGAGGGGTTCTGGAGTTACGATACCAGAACAGCAGGCAAAGGGGGATTTGATTAGATAAGGGTCTGGCTTCACCGTCCCTACACTGCCCTCCTACCCCCCACAACCCAACACAGGCCGATAGGACTCTAAAGGTCACCTAGAGTTGGCCTCCCACCATCCGTGGGAGCAGCTCCATAGTTTGGGTTTCCCTGCGAGGCAGAAGGGAGAAAACTCAACAGTTGCCCTGGGCTGGTGGGGTGGGGTGGGATGGGGAGGACAAATGGTCTCCAAGCTGGGTTCATAAGAGGAAGAGGGTGGGAGGGAAGGGGTGAGTGGGAATTGATGCAGCAAAAAATCTCAAAGCTGGTTTACTGTGTCCAGCCTGGGCTTCGGACCTCTTTCATACCACACGTGAGCACTTCTGTGTAGACACACCTGGCCTGGTGTTCAGGGCTGGGGTTTGGGAGAACTAGGGATTTCTTTCTGAGACCCGTGACACTGGCAGCCCTGAATGGATCCCAGGTAACTGTGCCAACCCATTTCGCCCAGCCCACATGAGGCTGCATATCAGGGTAGAACTTTCTCCAAACGTGCGCAGGTGGTGGAGAAGTAGCCTCCTCCCTGCACCTGCTCAGCAGCATGCCCAGAACCTTCTATTCCACATCTCATTGTACTCCTAATGCCTGATATCAGAGGTGGACACAGTCTTGGATAACTTAGCTCAACTTTCCCAAGTCCCAAATTGCACCCCTCCCTCCCTCAGGGTCTTTCTTTTTTCCCTGTTCCCCTCTCAGTGAGCCTTAGGGAAGTGAGAGGAAGATGGAGCCCAGAGTTCTGTAGGATGGAGGACAAAGAGATCTCCATCACCCAAGGTTCCTTAGCCCATAATCTGCCTTGCAGTTTCTGGGGCTCCTGGGGCCCCACCAAAGCAGCAAGGGAGATATCAAAACAGAAGCATTGCTCTAGGTTACAGGGGCCCAATAAAAGCGGGGAAGGTGGAGAGGGAGATGACTTTTCTTGGCCTCCTAGCAACCCAGACTCTTCCTTATGTTGAACCCCTAACCCAAAAGGCCCTAGCTTGGGGTCTGATACCAGATTGACTGCCCTTTCCACCTCAGAGGGCTCCAGGGATTACAGTCCCACAGAGGAGGTTCAGAGTGTATACTTATCTCTCAAAAAAAAAAAAAAAAAAACCACAGAATTTGAAGCCCAGAACGACTATGTTCTGCATTCCTCCTTTCAAAAACAGCCCAGTGCGATTACACAGAGAGAGAGAGAGAGTCCAAGAGGCAGAACATTCACTTGGATATTAGGAAGGGTTGATGCACTCTGATAAGATCTCTTCCCAGTTTCTCAAAGAGCCAATCTCCCCCTATCTTTCTTTCTCCACCCCAGTGTGAGTAGAGGTCCACATTGGAGGTAAGGGTTGGTTTCAAACAACACTACAACATCATCTACCAAGGGAAAATAAGTGTGTGCATGCTTGAATTCCAACTCATAAAGAGGCAGAGTGAAGCAGTGTGGTTGCAGAGGACTTGGGAAGGGGAGGGGGGTCAATGGTTTCTGAGAAGAGCTGCCCTCTCTCTGGCTTCCTATCCTAATCCTTCCCACCTGACCTGTGGCATAGTCCCCAAAGTAGCCACACCCAGAAGACAAACAAGCAGGGAGGTGTTGACAAGCAAGTTTAGACTGGGCTATTCCTCCCACCCCTAACTCCCTGATGCTCTCAGAGGAGGGTTTGGTAGTTTGGTGGCAGCACATTAGAATCCCTGCCCCACCGTCAGCTCACAGAGGGCAGAAGATCAGGAGAAACAGGGAGGGGAGGGGACCCCAACCTGAAAATTAACCCTGGAGCAAAGTCCTGGAGACCTGGGGGGGGCGGGGGAGAGTGCCTGGATCTGGAGCCAGGAGTGGGCTGGCTCAGGGTCCCAGGTGTTCCAGAAACACAAGTACTTCTGTCGTGCATGCACACTGTGTACATCAAGTGCTCTGGCTCAGAAATAGTTCCTCACCCATTGCTTGTTCTGACCTGACTCACAAACAAAACACTGAGATCCACATCATTAGTGGATATACCCTTTGGCCGCAATTGGCCAGGACACAAGAGACTCATCATTTAGTGTATTATTGTTGTTATCACCATCATTATCATGTTGTTAAATAAATGGAAGGGGAAGAGGCTTAAACAGATCCAGCAAGTGCTTAATAAGGGGGTGTCCTCCTGCTCTGTGCCCATTCCCTTTTCTAGAACCCATTTCTCAACTGGCTCAAAGTTATCCCACAAACTAGAGCTATCACACACCTTTCAAAAACTCTCCACACATTTACTCCCTTCTTCAATCATGCCTGAGGCAGCTTGATAAAGCTACTGTCTCCAGGGACACTTCTAGAAAGATAAATCAAAAGGAGTCTCTCCTAATCTCTCCACCTACCCCTATGAGGATGCGAGGAAAATGAAAACTTGTGAAAGTGTACAAGCAGTAATCAGGGCTGGAGCTCATATCCGCACCTGCTCTCTAGTCTTATCTAAAGTCCACACCCATAAAAGCCCAGAGAATTGTGTAGAATTAGCGAACATGGGAGTAATACAGAGGATAACGCCCCCCACACACACACCACCTTCCGATCCCTGTACAATTGCGATTCACCTGGAGATACAACTATGTCAGAACCGGAGGACACACACCAAAGACTCCACAGAACTCGTTCAGGGAAAGACGGAGGGGAGGGAGGCGGAGGAATGTTCTCAGCATCACTGCCCTGTGACTTAGGGCAGATCCGCGAACTAAAAGCAGGGGTGGGGAGGGAGCCAGAAGGGTGGAGCGGAAGCGCGAGACCGTGCCGGAGACCCAAGTACTTTTTGCTGATTGGTTGGCGGGGGGCATGTGACCCTGTTTAGTTCATGCCTGATTGGTTGTTTGACCTCTTCTTAGGATTAAGGACCTAGGAACAAAATTAAAAGCTTTCCGGGTTAGCTGGGGCTCACTGGCACCTGATTGACAGCCTCCCCCCCCCCCCCCGCCGCGCCCCAGACCCCAAGTTCGGGCGCGGGGGCGGGGAAAACAAGATCCTCAGGCCCTGTGTGTATCTGCCCAGCTTCCAGGTGGAACTGGCAAGACAGTGAAAACCTGGCCGATGGAAATTATTTGTGGGGAAGGAGGGTCTGTTAAGAGGTGGGGCAGGGGTGGTGGTGTTTAAATGGACCTTTGAGCCTCAGGAACAGAAAAGGGGGCGAGGGAATCATTGAACCCCCAAGAGATGCTATGTAAATCTGTAGAACATAAACACACACACTCATCCACGGAGAGGAAGGGAATGAGAATGAGATTTGGCCAGGAGATGGGGAAGGAGTCTTGCCTGAATGTGGGGCTTTGGCCTTGGCCAAATTCTTGGTTAAAGACAATTGGAATCACTCCCTAGGGCTCTAAGGAGGTGGAGGGAGGGGAAGAGTTCCCTTATAGCCCCAAGGAAACTCCTGGGAATGGTGATGGGGGTCCAGAAGGGCGGGTAATGGGGAAAGGTAGGCTTGAGAGTTAACTTTTCTAATGGGCTACCAGAGGCGGGTGGGGGGCGGGGCCGGTAGGGAGGCATCTGGGGTCCTAACTCTTTCCAGGAAATAAAGATATCAGAGAGGGGAGGCTGAATTTATGGTGCAGGACTGAGGCCCTTGGAGAGTGCATGGGGCTGTGGCTCAGGCTCCTGGTGTCTTGGGGTCCCTGTCCCTCTTCCCCTCTCTCACAGTCCCTGCCTCAGCCTTCGGTCATTACTTGATTCTTGCTTCTCCCAGTCCCTTGGGCGGCAGGGGTGACGTGAGCAACGTTCCTTCCCCATCCCTCAACCTCACTTCTCCACAAAAGCCACTGCCCAGACCCCTCATACTCCAAGGCGGTCCCTCCCCCTCCAGGAAGGTGCATACCTTCCCTCTCCGCGTCCCCTTCCCTCTCCCTTTCAGCAGCCTGGCGGAGCCACCCTCCGTGATCCACCCGCCTTCCTCCCTGCTGTGGACCCCCTTGCGATTCTCGATTCTCAGGGCATGGAGGAGCCTGAGTTCACCTGTTGTGGTTTTCCTGGCATAACTAGCGGTGACTCCCCGGAAGGGGGTGTGCACTCGCAGGTGTGGAGGACACGTGCCTCCCGTGGTGCCTGACGCCTCTGCTACTCCTTTGCAGAAACCCGAAGGAAGCCCCAGCCGGAGGGCTGGCCCCAGGGCACAATGCCCAGCTTGGGCCTTGCTGGCTTAACCCCTCTACTCCACTGGTCACTCTCTCCTAGGAGTCCCAGGCTTCCCAGGCCAGCCTAGCAAAGAAGTTGCTTTCACTCATCCAACACACATTTATACTCCACTCACAGGGCGAACCTCTAAGCTTCCTGGGGCCTAGCTCTACCCCAGGCAAGGGGGAGGCAAGCCAGGAAAGACCCTAGCAGCTAGAGGGAGGAGGAAGCACAAAACCATACCAGCCCCAGACAAAGATCCCAGGCTGCAGACACTTGGGCAGCCACCCACCAGGCCTGGTGGGGAGGTGGGAGAGGCTGCTTCAGGACCCCTGGACTCCAGCCCCGCTATCTTCAAGACACATCTACCAGTCCAGGCAGCAGCACTCAGGCTCAGAAGCCCCAAAGCCCTCCTTCCCTGCCTCCTTCCCCAGCTGCCTGCCCTACTTGGAGTCTAGACCATAGGCCAAGGCCTGAACTGGCCCCTCCCTGGACCAGGGGGCACGAGAGGCACTCTGTGCTTGTGCCTAGAGTTTATACACTCCCACAAACAGCGAACACCCACCCGCCAGCCTCTGCTGCCGGTTTCCTCCCAACTGGGGCCTCTCTCTACCCAGTTGACCTGCAGGCAGAGAGAATGAGATGTGTAGGGGGAGTGCTGGTCTGGGGAGACAAGGCCCCCCAGTCCCCTTTTACCTCCCAGCAGCCTCTTCCACCACCCCTCTTCCTTCCTTTCCTCTTTTCCCTTCAACTGGCACCCCAGTTGGGGTGCCTGGGGCGGCTGTCTTCCCCTCTCCTTAATGAGAGGGAACTGCTTTCTATCATGGAAAGGGCAGAGGGGCTGGTAAACGGGAGAGAGGGTCAGAGAGAGAGAAAAAATTAACTTACAGCATTCGCCTGGGATTCATTTGCGAAGATGTAACCTCTCTCACCGTCATCCCCAGCGCCGTAATCCCCTCTAACTGCCAGGCCCTCTGTCCTAGCATTAAACCTCACCAGCAGCTGCGTGGCTGGACAGTTAAGATTATATATGATGTAAATATATTGTGGGTTTGTCAGCTCTCCCTACACCATAAAACTTGGTTTAATGACATCACGTGGTCCCCCAAGAGCCACTCACGGGCTTGCCTTCGGGCCATTCACATAAATAACCTCCAAAAGTTTCAAACTCCTAAATTCACGTAGAAGCCTTGCGTATTTCTCTAATGCTCAGTTACACTAAAAAGCCCTTGTGCTGTTCCTTTGCCCCACCCCCACACCCCCTTGCAGGGTGGGGAGGGGGGAGAGGGTGGATTCTTATTTATTTACTTACTTACTTATTTCCATAAGGACCTGTCGCCTTCGAGGCGAGGCCATGTTGATATTTTTTTCCTCCTATTTTTCTTCTCCTCTCTCCTCTAATTGTTCAGAGTGGGCGGTGTCCCCCTCTTTCCACTCCCCGGGGAAGGTAAGTCATGCTTCTCCCCCTTCTTTCTTGCTGCCAGAGGGGGTGGGTTTCAGGGCGAAGTGGAGGGGCAAGGTCCATGGGCTCCGTCTGGGACTCAGAAGCCCTGCCACCAACTCTCCCAGAGCAATGCCAAACCCTGGTACTTGGAGACTGTGCCAGGTGGCTGGCTGGCAGGGGGGTTGGGGGAGACCGCCCCAGACCCTGAAGCAGAAGCCTCTGTTCAGGGAGAAAGCAAGGGTCTGGGCCGTATCCACCCCCTCTATAGTGTGGGGGAATAGGTTTGAAGCATCTGGCTTGGTTACCTCCACTGACTCCGCTGAAGCAGAGGCCGGGGCCTGCAGACTGATGGGGGTTGGGGAGCAGGCAGGCACGGCCACGGCTACCGACCCGAGCTTGGCTCCTCCAGGGAGGAGAGGCCCAGGCCCTGCCCGGAGGAGGCAGCCAGTGCCCAGTGGGGCTGGTGCACCCTGCAGGGCCGGTCTGACCAACCTTATCCCAACCCCTGGCAAAGCCCTTGGTTCTCCCCCTGGGGCAGTCTGTTCCCAGGGGAGGAAGCGCAGGGCCTCCGTAGTCTGGGAGGCTGAGGAGGGGGTTTAGTGCAGGCGACATGGCTTCTTTCTTAGTTAACTGTTACCCATTGGAGACGCCAGTGCTTCTCCGTGCTTCACCACCCACCCAATAGTTTTACTCAGCATGGAGAAAAAATTAAAATAACTCCCTGAAGAAAATTACACATTTTATTTCAGTGAGGGAGAGAGGAAGGAGTTGGGGCTGGGTTGGCTACCGTGTTTGATTGAGGAGAGCCTCCGCCTGGCCTGAATGCAGTGTGAAGGGGGAGGGTGGTAGCGATGGGTGCAGTTCAATAAGCACTTGTGGAGACCTTCTATGTGCCAGGCATGGGGTGAAGAAAAGTGCTTCGGTTTCTTAAAAACTGACAGACAGGGAGATTAGGCAGTGGGATGTAGAGAAGTCAGTCCTGGTAAGAAGTCCAAGGAGCATCAGCATTAAGAACCATAAATATTCCCCAGGCCCTCCCCAGAGCCTCTCTGCTCCCTTTCCCTCTTGGCTGCTGAGGCAGCCCCCTAGCCCAGCTCCTGAATGCCTCCCTGCCCCCCCCCCCAGTGTGGGGGGCCTAGGCTCAGCTCCAGGAAATCACTCTGTTGGGGGAGGTGGGAGAGGAAATGCAGTAAAGTTTTATGGACCCTTCCCACATTTGTTTCTCCTGTAAAGTGCTTCCTCCCCCACCCTATCCCAGGATCCTGGAGCTGAGCAGAGCTGAGCGGGGGCCTGGGCCAGCCTCAGGCACCACCTGAATCATCTGCCTTTAGCCCACCCTCCCCCTCCATACAAAGTCCCAGAGACTGAGATAAATGATGGCAAGCAGACGTGACTCTGGCACTGGTCTATGCAGCTCCTTTCCCAGTTAATTGTCCTACACAGCCCGCGGGCCCTAGAAGGTGGAGAGAGGGTTGGAATATTTCCTGCCAGGCAGGTACACACCTCAGACTGTCTTCCCTGCACTCTCGTCTCCCCCAGTACCTTAAAAGCTGAGGCACATCTCCTCCAACTCCCTCAGCACCCATGTACCACGCAGTACCAACTCCCTCTGGAGGTCCTTCTGGGACCAAAATGGGCCTCTGGGCAGGGCTCGGATCTCCTTCGGGGTCCAGCAAGGCCCCCCAAGGACCACCCAGCTCCAGAAGAGATCTTTGGAAGTCCAGAAGGGCTCAAGTCTGAGTACAGCAGAACCCTGCTCCCTGCTCATCAGCTCAGGCCTGGGATGGGGGTTGCTGCCAGTCCAGAGGCCTCAGATAACAGCTGAGGGGGAAATGGGGTCCAGAGGCCTGAATGCCCTGGGCAGCCACGCATGGGCAAATCCACAGCAGGAGGCCTGGGTGCCCTCTCCTTTTCCCAGAGGCACTTCGTAAAGTCAAGGATCTGGAAAGTAGCTCAGTTTCACCTCCCTTTTCTCCCTCTTGTTGCTGTCCCTAGAAGCTCCTGATTTTTTTTTTTAAAGGGAAGACTTAAGGGCTGTGGGAACTCCCCCTAAACCTCACAGCCCATTTAGACACCTTTACCCAATACATGCCCCAAACAGAGAGGAGCCACTGCACCTTAGTCCTGTCTTCTAATCGTCTTTATTTGATATGACAAAATATAGTTTCAGAAAGGACCCGAAGTCAATAAATAGTTGGGCAACAGCGATGGGGCAGGAGGGCACAGAAAGTCGTGGCAGGGACTACCGGGGCAGCCAGGAGCCTCTAGGACAGCTTGCTTGAGTCCAGTGACAGGGGATCATGATACTTAAGCTAGCAGCTTGGGGCTGCCGGCCTGGGCCAGCATGCAGCGGCGCGGGCTGGGGAGATTCCCGGGTTTTCCCTGGGAAAAGAAGGTTCGGATAGAATTGCGCAACCGAGGGGTTCCCAGGCGGACTTTCAGTCACCCCCCTTTCATATGCAAATCGAAAAAAAAAAAAAGAAGATCGAGTTTTGTCGCGACAACCTAGCACCCCGAATCCGGCGCCGGGCTCCACCAGGCACAACCACTTTTTCGCTCGCCCGCGGCCGCCTGGCTAACCTAAGCCGGAACAAAGGAGAGGGCGAGGCCCGAGGGTCGGGGTAGGGGCCTGCGGCGCCAGGCCCACCTTGACTCGCACGGGCCGCGGTGGGGCAGCGAGCCGGGAGAGGCGGCCCAGCCCGGGACGCGGTCGCGGCCCTCTGGGGAGCCCCTGCGGAGCTCGTCCTGGGACCCGGGTGCTGAGCAGAGCTGGGGAGAAAGGACAGGCTTGGCAACCCCGAGGGAACCAGGGGTCGGTGGGGATGCGGAATGCCAAGGGAAAGCGCTTTTGTCTGCGAGGCCCGGGAGCGGGTGCTCCTGCCCTCGCCCCGGCCCCTATTAAAATATATAGAGAGGAAAACAGAAAGGAAAGGCGCGGGGGCCGAAGCCGGCCCGGGGAGCTCTCTGTGGGCCTCCCCCTGCCCTAGAGAGCCTCTTTGCTTTTCATTTTGGAATCTTTCTTCCACTTCATCCTGCGGTTCTGGAACCAGATCTTGATTTGTCTCTCGTTGAGACACAAGTTGTTGGCGATCTCTATGCGCCTGCGGCGAGTGAGGTAGCGGTTAAAGTGGAATTCTTTCTCCAGTTCCAGAGTCTGGTAGCGCGTGTAACTGGTTCGGGATCGCTTGCCATCCGTCTCTGGAACATAAATTCCCCCCAGCCCCCCAAGCCAGGAAGGGGTGAATAGCGTGCAGCGCCCCAGCGCCCCGACCCCAAACCCAGCCCCACCCCACCCCACCCCACCCGCGGCCAGAGGACTGGAGCGAGCGGGGCAAGACGGGCCCGGCGGGCCACAAGCGGGCCCGCCTCAGCCCAGCCCAGCCTAGCCCCGGGAGAGGCGCCTCCTCCCTGGCAGGAAACTTTCCGCCGTGGCCTTCACTCGGCAGCCAGCCGGAGGGGCTGAGGGGCGGGGGGGAGAGGGAGACCCAGGCTCGGACCGAACAATAAGCACCCTCGAGATCCGAGCACCGGGGACCCCCCACCCGCCCCCCCCGAGTCTCTGGAATCCTCCGGAGCTGCGAGCGCCGGGCGAGCCGGCTCCGCGGGGGAGGGAGGGAGGGAGCCGCGGGGGGATCCCCGCTCTGGAGCCCCGAGCTCCTCACCCCTTCAGATCCCTCTATTTTTTTAACTCCCTCCCTCTCCCCCAAAAATTGAATATTGCCTTTTATACACGTTTTGTTCCTATGATCCAATTATGTCGTCGTAAATTTGGGCGCACACAGCCTCTAAGCCTTTTAGTGGACAGTTTTACGAGCCATTGATGCCTGGATCGTAAAATTTATGGCCGCAGGTTTTTTTTCTTTATTTGCCCCGCATGGCCTATAAAACCCAGGCGGACCCGAGCGCGCAAAATGAAGTCCTAAAGTTTACCGTGGCTCATGTGCAGTTTGGTCATCCACGGGTAAATCTGTGGCGGGGCCGGTGGCTGGCTCAGTCCGGCGGGCTGCCCTGTCTGCGCCTGCTCCTCTTTGATCTCCCCACTGCTCTTAGCTCGCTCCTCCAGTGCCGGGCGAGCCGCCTTCTGACTGTACATCCCGGGGTTCAGAGGAGCCGCTTCGTCTCTGCCCAGAGCGTGTCCCGGAGCGGCCGCGGCGCTGCAGGCGGGGCGGTCGGGGTGAGCCCGGGGGTTGGCAGCCATGTCTACCCCGTGGAGAGAGTTGGAAGGCGCAGGCGGTGGGAAAGTGATGCTTAAGTCCAATCCGCCGTAGCAGTACCTGGATGCCTGCACCTCTGAGGCCGATCCATAGTTCCCACAAGTTTGCATGTTATAGGCAGGGATATTGGGGCTCTGCTTATAGAATGAATTGGCTACGTAGGAGCTCATGGCGGGGAGGGCCCAAAAAAAATTTCTGCACCCTTTTTGATTAAGGGTGATTTGTGACTCTTTGAAGTTGAGGGGTTTTTTGTTCTCCAAAGTGCACAATTTATAGGTGGAGATATCTCTTTCTTTATCCTATGCGCTCTTCCCAAATAAGGGAGCCTTAAATAGAGTCACGTGACTCCGGCGGCCACTCATAAATTTGGCTTGATGACCTCCGGGAGGTTAGTGATGGAAGCCGGTGAAACGCATCTTGATATGTTGGCAAAGCCCAACCAAGGGGGAGAGGGAGTGAGAGAAAGAGGGAAGAGGAAGGGGGGAAAAAAAAAAGGTTCTTGGAGTTGGGGGTAGCCGGGACAACGAGCCCACAGCGACACCTGGTGTCTACGTGGAGGAATTGCGGTCTACCGGGCCGGGCTCGCCTTCCGGAGGCTTGGATTTTCCACCCCGTGGAGAAGCTGGCTGTTGCTGCAACAAACCCTCCTGAGCTGGCCTTTTAAATTGTATTTAATTTTAAGAAAAGATGAAGTTTCATTTAGGTTTCTCAGAGGGGCTTCTTGTAATGGATGGTCTCATCTCTTCCTCCCCCAGGGCCTTCCAGTACTCAAAAATGGCTGATGGAACAGGGTTTAGGCATGGGTGGCCTCAGCCCAGGCTGGAGATCTGAGGAGGCTTATCAAAAGTTCCTTAAACCCAGGACAGAGATCTCTCCACTCGAAGGCCTCAAGGCCCCACTAGAGCTGAGAAGGTGTCTGTCAGTGTGGGAAAGTGAACCAACCTCTAGTGAGGTAGACGGGATGCCCAGGAGGAAGGGGTCTTGAGCAGGGAGATCTAGGTAATGGGAGGGGGGAGGGGAGGGACCATGAAGCTGAGAGTGCTGGGAACTCTCTGGGGCCGGTCCCAAGGTGAGAAGCCCAGTCCAGTTGAGCACAAGTTTGCTCACCAAACCAGGCAACAAGGAAATTTTCACTATGTGTGTGTGTATGCTCTGCACCCCTGTGTCTGACCTTTATGGGGTACCTTTAGCAGATACTTTGGATAGAAAATAGATGTTCTGTGAGGGCACAGGGAAGCAAGATTCAAGCCTCCGCAAATATATGAGCAGAGCAGAGAAAAAGGCCTGCTTTGTGCTCTTTGGGGAAAAGGCCTCTGGACCAGGCTTTCCAAAGACCCTGAACCTTGCTAGGGTGGCTCCAGGACTCCAGAGGGTCCACAGGAGAGCAATTTCTGAGTTCTTTGGAGGCCCGGAGAGGACTCGGCCAGGGGGTGGCAGAAGAGGCGCCTGGGCAACCTGGGCCACCAGTGGCCAGGGTTTCCACAGCCATTCGGGCCCTTTTCCTCCCTTCCCTAGCCCCAAGCCTTATTCTTTCCTGCCTGCCTCTCCCCCAGGAAATCTCCGCCCCTGCCAGGAGAAGCCCACCCCTCCCGGCAGGCGGAGGAGCAGGAGGGGGCGCTGGCTGGCATCTGGAGGGTTTGGAAAACTCTGGCGGATTTTTTTTTTTTTTGCCTTCAGGAGACCCTCTTCACCACCTCTGCCCCTCGGCCCACTCAGGTTTCTCTGAATGGGCTTGGGGAAAGAAGGCCGGAGCTGGGAAAGGGTTAGGGGCCGGCCGCGCTCCTCTCCCGCGGGGTTTCAGGGAAGAAGAAAGCGTGAGGAACCAGACTGGGGCGGGGGCTGTAAAGAAGGAGGAATTTTGTCCCGGCCACGTCAGGAGTTCCAGAGCGGGCGAGAGCTCAGTTTCCAGGCTTTCTTTTTCAAGATGTCCTTGAACGGTTCAATCCCTGCCGAAAGGCTCGAATCCCGCGCGGTCTTCTCTTTCCCGCCTCGGTTCTCCGCCTCCTCCACGTTTCGCAACAGCGGCCTGGCTGGGGCCGGGGACTGCTCACGCAGCGCCCCACCCGAAGAGTGGGCGGGGGCGACCCTGGGGCCTGGATAACGCTTCTTTGCCTGGCCTTTTGGGGCTCCGGGTTCAGAAGCCGAGGCCCCCAGGCCGCCACTACCACAGACAGGAGGAAAGGCCTGTGTAGGACTGCGGCCCATCCCGACTAAGCCAGGCTTCCTTTCCCCCAACGAAATCCTATGCGGCTTTTTTTGCGGGGTGAGTGTGCTGCTCGGCTAGGGAACCCTGAGAGGCCTCCCAGCCCCCCAGCGCGATCAAAGTACAGCAGGGAGGCCGGGGCTCGGCGCCGGCTCCCGGGAGGACGAGCGCAGGGGACTGGGGGCTGGCAGCGGCGGGCAGACGCGGGAGCGCGCGGAGCCTGCTCCAACTTTCACCCCGAGGCGGCGGGCGAGCGAATGCACAGAAATCTCGATATAAACTTTTAAAAATAATATCAGTTTTATTAAATATTCGAGAACGGATCCAGAGGTCGGATTTATACAGGAGGGTAACACGAGGGGATTTATTTATTTATTATTTTTTTCTTCTTCTACTGGCTAAACAAACGTCATTCACTTTTTTTTCTCATTTTGTAATTTTCCCTCTTTTTTTTTTTTCTTTTTAAGATGGGATTGGAACACTGACGGTGCTAAACATAAATATAAATACAGAGACCACAAATACAGCTAAAAATATTCACACAGAAACGGTCACAGTTTGTAATATGAAATAATGACCCCCAGGATTCCTTAAATACACTTCGCCTGGGCTGGGCATTGGCTGGGGCAGAGGGGGCCGGACAGGGGGCTGCAGGGAGGCCCTGGGGGTTGCAGTGGGGCCAAGGCGCGCCCTCTTTGGGCCTCCCGCCCTCCGCGGCTGCCAGGCCCGGCCCTGAGGCCCAGGAGCAGAGGCCCCGGGGCCCGGGAACCGGCTCTCCGCGCGGGGGTGAGGGCGCCAAAGGGGTGGGGGGCCAAGTCCTCTTTTGGAGGGAGATGTGTGGCGTCCCAAGAGAGACGCCTGGACGGGGGGGGCGGGGCCCGCAAGAGGCCTGCAGATAAGCCGAGAAGGAGCTAGCGAGGGAGCAGCGAGGAGGCGCGTGGCGAAAGGGAGTTTGTGCGGTGAGGGAGGGGGTCCAGAGCTGACTTTCAGGTCCACGTTTAACTCCCTAATTTTGTTTTACGGAGTCAAAACACATCAATTGTGCCAGTGATAAATACAGAGTGTGTGATCAGGAGGGAGCTGGGGGAAACCGAGGGAGGAGGAGAGAAAGGGTTGGCAGGGACAGTCCCGGTCACTCTTTCTGCTTCTCCTCTTCTGTCTCTTCCCGCTTTTCCTCCTTTCCGCCCAGGCTGTCGGCGGCCGCCCCTCCGCCGCCCCCCGAGAGCGTGGACGTGAGATTAGATTCCTTTTTCCACTTCATTCGGCGATTCTGGAACCAGATTTTGATCTGTCGCTCGGTCAGGCAGAGCGCGTTGGCGATCTCGATGCGCCGGCGCCGCGTTAGGTAGCGGTTGAAGTGAAATTCCTTCTCCAGTTCCAGGGTCTGATACCGCGAGTAGATCTGGCGGCCGCGCCTCCGGTCTGCTCCGTAGCCGACCCCTAGAGATCCGGGCACAAAACACACTAAAAACAATCAGCGAGGCATCCTCCGCAGACGATTTCGCCTAGCAAAGTCCTGACCCTCCCAACTTGGCCCCTTGGTCAGCTCACGGGCCCCCTCAGGCTCTAGCTTTCTCCCTTTTGCCCTGCCCCACCCCCACTGGGGGTGCAAGGAGGACCCCAGCTTCATTCAGTCCCCTCATAGGTTGGGAGGTGCGTGTCCCAAAGAAAGGAGGGGGGCGGGGGGGGGACAAGAAGCAGACAGAAAGCTGTAAGTCTAAAAGCTGATTTCTGAGAAATCCCGACTGCTGGGGAGGAGGGCTCCCCCACCTCCCCAGGCACCCTAGCTCCTTGGAAACTTCTCCCCACTTCTCTCTCCTCACCTCTCTCCCTCCCTTCTCCTCAGCCTGACTCGACTTTGGGGGTCTCCCCAACCCTTACCCCCTACCCTCATACCCTGCCCGGTTCCTGCCCCCTCAGCTCGCCCCCCAGCCCTCCAATCCGTCAGGGGCTGCAGGGGCCAGGCCCCTGCAAGAGAGCGGGAGGCGCGCAGAGGGGGCAGAAGAGGGGGCCCTGTCTCGGCGTCGGCGAGGAGACGAGCGTGATTGTTTTTATGGGGCCATAAAAAACTCTCTCCGCCCGTTCTTCTAGGGAAGCCGGTCATAAAGCCAGTTCAGTTTATTTAATTTATATCTCGGAGCTGTAAAACTCACCACTGTGCGAATTCATTCGCTGCATCCAGGGGTAAATCTGGATACTGGCTTTCTGGTCCTGGGGCGCAGTCCTGCCCTGCTCAGAACTAAAATCCTGAGCGATTGAGGTCTGTGTGTTATGTCCTAAGGTGTTTTGTCTGCAGTTTGAGAGCATGTCTTTCTCCTGGTAAAAGGAATTAGATCCATAGTCATACGGCCCCCGGCTGGAACTGAACACGACATTCTCCTGTGGCGAATAAAAGGGAGTCGAGTAGATCCGGTTCTGGGCAACGGCTGCTCCATAGGTCGAGAAATGCCTCACTGGATCATAGGCAGTGGAATTGAGGGCGACGTTGGGGAGGACGTCCTGGCCCCCGGCGAGGTGGCAGGATAAGGAAGGGTTAGTGAAGTAGGAATTCATCCCTTTGCCTTTACCTGGTCGGGCTATGATTTCTTTAATATTTATTTCTGTCTCCAGTTTGTACTCGGAACTAGATGGTTATAGGGACGGCTCCAATCCAGGACAGACAAAATGACAAAGTCAGCTGACCCCTTTCCAGCCAATCGCAAGCCAGATGTCAAGAAGGGAGAAAAAAATCGCTTCTGCTTCTGTTGATTCCCTAGTTGAGACTACTAAGTGTGTGCTTTGAAAGTAAGACTTGCATTTCTTTAAAAAAAAATATATATATATATATATGTATATACATATGTAAGGGAACTGGTTTAGGGGTGAAGGAGGAGGGACTGTCCACAAGCAGGGCCTTGGGGCCCAGGGAAGGAGAGCTGCACTCCCAGGAAATCTCTCCGCCACAGCTAACTTTGCTGTGCTGTGGCCAGAGCCAGGGCCGGAGAAATCTCTGTTTCCAGTCTGATTTCATCCTTTATATCTCACCCCTTCTAAAATTACAACCTGATTTCTCCATGGGAGGAGTGCCTTCCCAGCTTGGGGCGAGGGGCTCCCCAGAAATCCTACAGAAAATCCTGGTTTGACACTCATGAAATGAGTCCCCATCACTAAACTGGAATATTGTTTCCAATAATTTAAACAATCAAAAGTAGAAAGAAATTTGAGGTTGTATATGTGGCTAAATTAAAAAATTTTAAAGTAGAAAGACATTTAATAAAACATAGTGTCCAGAGGAAGGAGCGTGTGGCGGAGAGCCTTGGGAATAGGGCGCATGTGGGGAGAAACGAGGTCTAAAGGGCTGAGGGTGAGACTTCGGGGTGCATAGTCAGAGCTGGAGTGGGCCCAGGGCCATTCATCTGCTTTCCTCTAGCTCCCTTCTGCCTCCTCCTCAGGACACCTTTTTGGGGGAAACTCACAGCATTTTTGCCTAAAAGGTAAAATGTACAAAAACGCAAAAGAAAAGGGAGAGAAAGAAGTAAAAGCTGGGAGCGAGGGAGAAAGGGAGGAAGAAAGAAAGAAAACTCTGGGAGGCTTTCTAGAGACAGGAACTCCTGTTTATGTTGGTGAGAATTTATGATTTGGAGCCAGGGAGGGCCGGTGGGATATTTCACCTAGGATCCAGCCGGAAAGGGAAGGCTGGAGGGGCTCTGATGGACAGTTAGGGTCTTGTAGCTCCAACCCCTGCCCAGGGCAGAAGTCCCCTGCCTGTCCTGCCAGGGGAGGTGCCCCTGGACCTGAGCTTTGGGGCATGGAGGCTCCAGCAAAGGGCTCCTGGGGAACTCTCGCCCAAGTGCCAGCCATCCTCGGTGGGGGCCGGATTGTCAGCAATCCCTACCCCCATACTCTCTTCACCTTGGGGCTGAGGAAAAGGAAGAGAAGGTTAGGAAAAGGCAGCGGACGAGGCTTCCGAGGGCGCCGCAGTGGGCGAACTGAAACAGCGGAAGGTGTGCAGATGGGGTTTTTCTCCTGATTAATCCAAACTTAATTTGATATCGTGACATGGGCTGGAAATGCTTTGAGTTGACAAAGAGGGGGCGGTGGGGCGTGCGCAGGGAGCAGTGAAGGCTCATATTTTCTCCTCACCATTTGGGGGGGGGGGAAACTGGCTATAACAAGAACCCGGATGTCGCCGGATTTTATGATCTTTTCCTTCTGTGTAACAAAGCGGAGTAATCAATGGGTAGCAATAAAGCCATAAACGAGACTACGCTGGGAAAAAACTCGTTTATTCATCTTCTGTAACGTTAAGGTTTCCCTGGAGTGTCGCTAGGGGGGAAAAATAAAGTTTCCTACCCAAAAGCATACAGCGTGTAGGAGCTGGAGGAGACAACATGTTAGTTAATACATGAACCTCGTTACGGGGTTGAAGAGTCTTCCTGCCAGGCAGTTTGTGTTGGCTTTTAAAAATACTGCCCCAACCCTTCAGAGAGGAGGAAAGTTTGTTGATATTTAGAAGGGTGAGGAAAAGACTCTGGTAATTGTAAAGGTTCTCCCCTTGGACCACACTTTCTCCCCCCCCCCCCCCAAGGAGATGAAGGAGGAAGGGTGGAAGAGGACTCTTAAATCCAGTGAGGAATTTTGAGTTGCATTATCTCATTTTGGGGTGACATGGCAGGTACACACAGAGACGCCAGCGGGAGTTGCTTTTTGCTCTAGAATCCAGCTGTCCTCGAATTCATGGCATGCCTGGGCAGAGGTTTCCAACAGCTGGCTGGGACGCCAGGCCCCCTGGAGGGCAAGAGGTAGGGGAGAGAGTACAAGGAGGGGGAGGCCCCTGGGGCTGAGCTAGGGGACAAGTCAGTGCACCCCTGGATACAAGTAGCTGCTCTAAGAGTTCGCAGCCTCCTTTCTGCCTTGAGGGTAGCAATGTAACTGGTAGAAGAGGCCGGAAAAGAGAGTAAATCCACCCCACCCCACCCCCAATTCAGTGAGAGATTGCTAGAGGGATAAATCATGTCAGTGATATTTCCTTCAAGATATTAAATTGTTGCAATGTACAACAAATTGAATGATGGAAGATAGGATGTCTTAACGAGGTTTCGTTTTCAATGAATGTTGATATCCTATGTATTTTTTAAATTTCTTTTTTGGGTGGGTGGGGAAGGGAGAGAGGTCTCAGACCTTGGAAGAGACTAGGAGCTTCTGGGGAAGCTTGTGTTGCAGCCCCCAAGGAAGGATGCCTGGGTTTCCTCGAGCCCCTCCTCAACCAAGCCCGAAGTGGGGAGAGGACCCAAAGTTGGGGAGAATCTCCTTTGGGGCCTAAAGGCAGTGGGTGCGGGGGTGGGTGACCTGAGGAGCAGCATGTAAGTCTCAGCCTCAGAAAGTTAAGTGTTTTATTACATCCCTAAACAGAGGGCAGAGACTGAAAGGTCTCACAGATTTATAATGAACAGAAACCAGCTGCTGAGAGGAAAAGACAGAAATGCTGGAAGGGGAAAGAAGGGAAAGCAGAAATACAAATAAATTCCCCCATTGCTTAAAGATTTTCTTTCCGCAAAATTGATTTCTAACACATTCTCCCCCATCATCTTCCATTCCTGAGAAAAGAAACCTCCTCCTTTCGGTTAGGTCTTTAATTATGCAGCTGAAATTTGCTGGAAGGATTCGCTCCAAGGGGGGAGAGCAAGTCGGATGAGCCCAACCATCCCTTTTCCCAATTCATGTTAATTTAATTTTTTGGCAGGAAAAAAAAAATGCCTGTCTATGGGGGGAAGCTGGGGTTTGGATTTTTCTAAACATATTTATATTTTCCTGTTAAATTTGTCTGAAAACAATTATGGAAACTCATCAGCAGAAGCAAGAACAGATGTTTTATTAAAACTGCAGTTGAGCTCTGTAAATATGCACAAGTCCTGGAGGGGGGTACTTGTTCTTTGTTTCTATAAAACAAGCCTAGAGAAATCAGAAACCCCCCTATCTATGAGGCCTGCAGGTCTTGGGCGCTGCTCTGCCCGCCCCCTCAGCCCGGCCCGGAATCAGGCATTCCAAAGGGGGTTGGAGTTGAAAGCGGATTTTCGTTTTTGGAGCTGTAATTAGTGGATTAGAAAACAGAGTTCAACAAACAGGAAAAAAAGGAATAAAGGGGGTAAGTTGCCGCTTGCTGCTCCCGCTCCACCCCCCCAATACAAAACACATGCTTGCCATGAGCGCTAATTATAGGAAAGGAACTTACTGCCGGCGCCTGGGACCTGAGTGGGGAGCAGTCACTGGCCTGGAGCCCCCAAGGCTAAGGGTTGCGTTGGAGGCTGATCACTTGGGGCTTTCCCCCAGGCCAGTCAAGCGCCCTTCCTCCAGCCCAGCTCCCCGCCAGGCCAGGGAAGGGCTGGGGGCCTGTGTGGTGCTGAACTGGGAAGAGCGTGAGTGGAACTGGACCCCAGCCCTGAAGAGGATGGTGGGCAGGCCTCACCTTGCCTGCCTCTACTTTCCATTCTGCTCTGAGAAAGATATTCGTTTCTTGGAGAGGGGTATCTAAAGTGAGGGAAATAAGATCTGGAATTTTTATTTGGGGACCATCTTTTTCCAGAGGTCCTCCTTAGTTTGCATTCTGCCAGGTTTCTCTCTCTCCCCAGATCCCCCAACTCTATGCAGATGTTTGTGACTCACCCACCCTCGCACACAGATACACACTCTGTTCCTGGCTGCCGGCGCCACAGACTACAGCTCGGCGCCTCTCCGGGCTGCTCAGGGACCTGGACACTGGAGCCGCAGGACCCAGCGCTCTGCCTGGCTTCTTGGTGGCCTGGAAGCCGCCGCAGCTGCCTGGCCCTGCACACACATCCCCACCCCACCCTCAGTTCTCCCTTGTGAGAGCTGGAGAGGAGCGGTTGCCACGCCAGCCCCTTTTGTGCCACTGGGCGAGGGCTGAAATCCCTCTTGCAGAGAAAGCCGTGTTTCAATAATTACTCAGCTCACCTCACAATCGCACTATTTGGTTACTGTCATTTGCTTTGCTGTTCTAGGGGGACTGTCCAGTTGGTTCGACCAGATTATAACTAGATTTTTTTTATATTTAAAAATAAAAAACAAAAATCCTCCTCCAAATCCTGGTGTTTTGTATAGGAATTCCTTTGATCTCCGCGGAACTCGAAGTAAAAAGAATGCAGTATTACAGTCCGCCAGAGAACCTGAACGCGGGAAATTGGGTCTGCTTAGGGACACCAAAGCATGACTCATCCAAGAGGCTCCAGTTTCTGGTAGATATGGTGGTGGTGGGGGTTAGTTGTCTGAACACCTCCACCCCCCCCCACCATGAACACATATACACCGTGCATTCCAAAAATTACCACTCCTGCTCCTTCTCCTTTCAAAGTTCAGGCACGGAGACACGCGGAGAAAAGTGAAATCTGACACACCCAACCCGGAAATGGATCTCATTTTTGGGTGCTGATATTCTGGGGACAGAACCCAGGCTGGCCAGCTGAATGGAGTTGAGGGTCAATCGGGAGTGGGAGTGGGAGGGGGGGTGGAGAGGAAGAGGCATGTCGAGTTGCTGAGAACTGCCCCAGCACCTTGGAGGCCTGCACTGGCGACTCCACTTTTGAGCTAAGAGGCGGTTGAGAGGCTCTCTGAGCTGCTTTTGCTTTATTTGCAATTAGAGAAGAAAGGTATATGGAGGGGGATCTGCTAATTCATGCCATATTTTCTCTCCTTCCTCTCACTTTCCAGATTTCTGCCTGCCTTTCCCATACTGCCACTCTGCTTATTGCTGCAACCAGGGGCAGACACAAACCCCACATCCTCATTTGTTTGGCTTCTCAATTCGCTTATCTGGCTTAAGGTTAAAAAGTAAAATAGGTCCCAGGCACTTCCATCCCATCTCACTCAGCCCTGAGCCCCCTTCCAACTCCAACTGGAAGAAATAATTTCTGGCTCTTGGGGGCCTGTCCCCCAAGCCTCCTCCTTTTATCCCAAGCAGCTGAATATTAGCTGAGGAAGGGCTGTGTAGAGAACCTCCGGACTCAGCCTCTCATCCCCACTGGGAATAGAGAGGGCGATCAGACGCTGAGGGACATTTCAGGGGGGCAAAGCAGGTGTCCCTCCTTGGCCCAGGAGGAAAAATAAAAATCCAAACTAGTCAGAAAATATTTTCAGTCCCCGGAATGGGGCCACAAGAGGGTATCTGATGAGAAAGGAGGGGCAATAGGGGATGAGCACTGGGCCAAAGGATCCCCCATTCTTCCTGAATTCTCTCACACCCCTCCAGGAGGAACACTGCTTGAACCCTTGTTGGAGATTTATGAGAATTGTAAAATTCAAGAACTCTGTGTGTATGACGTCACAGTGAGTTGTCATGAGGAAAGTGTAAATGTCATAGAAGTTATGTGTGGCAGGAATTTTATGTGTGGGTGCCCTGCTTCCCTTCACTTGTTTTTTCTCTCCCCTCCACTTCTTCCCCTGGTCTAACTTCTCCCGCTTGAAAATAAAATGTTATTATGTTCTGGAACAATGAGCCAACAATGAAACATTGCCCTCATTTCCCTATAAATAATTTCATCCTTTATTGTTTGCAGATCTGAAGGAACCATTTAATCTGCGCTGGTGAAAAGAGGGAGAAAGATGAGGAGGGGGAAATTAACTTCAGAAATGCAAATATTACTAACTTTGATGATACTCTTAGATTTGATAGCCAGGAGCAAAATTAAAGGTGAACAGCGGGCACTTTGATTCTACACCTGGCGGGATTGGAGATTTACAGGATCTTTTGCAAAGGGGCAATTTAATTTTGTAGGATTTGCTTAAATTCACTGCTCTTTTGGGGGGCTGAGAAAAGGGGAGTGGAGGGAGAGCGACAGGCTTTATCTAGCTTTATATGAAACTGCCAACATTACTCTGATTTAAAATCCAACAACCTATGTCTCAGGGAAAACTGCAAAAAGGAGTGAGTGAGCTGGGTGAGGGGGGGGGGCCGCAACTTTCTCAATGACTGTGGCCCCCTTAACCTAGCCGTTACCAGGGGGAAGGAAGAAAAGCCTGAGGCAAGGGGAGGGTTGTTCCAAGTCTCTCCGCCACCGGGACACTGGGAGGTTTATGGTGTCCCTATAATTCCCCGACCCTATAAACAACTGCACTATTTTAGCATGATTTCTGCTTCCTCCCCTTGGAAAGGAAAAATGAGAGAGGGGGTAAGGGCAGGAGGGGGGTGCCTGAAAGGGGAGGGAGTTCGGGATAGCGCTGCACTTTGTTCTCCTGGGCGACTTCGCTGGTTTGGCGGGTTTCTGACGCAGGGTGGCAGCAGACAAAACAAGTAAACAACTCACAGACACAATAAACAGGGTTGGCGGAGGCGCCGTGGTAGAGGCCTTGGGTCGGGGTGAGGGGCACAGTCCTGGGGTAATGTCACCCCAGCTCCCCCGGTGGCCGAGGCCGAAAGCCCGAGGCCGCCATCGGTGCCCGCCGAGGGAAGGTAGAAAAAAGCTGCGCGCCTCGGCGCCGGCAGCGTGTCTGGACACGCGAGTCTTCCCAGCAACCTGATCTAGGGAGCAGCCGAAACCCCCTCCAGCCCGGCTCCTGTCCTTACTTTCTTTGATGGGGGTTTTCCACAGATATTTCTGTTTCCTCTCTGCTCTGTCTTCTCCCAGCCTACGAAGGGAGCAAGGTTGGGAAAGAAGGCCCTTTACTCCCCAGCCTAGGCCCACACACGGTGCTCCAGGCCTACAGCTCCAGGGCCCAGCTTTGTCTCCCACGGTTGTGTCCACCCTTCTCCCCAGCCTGGGATCGCCCTGGCTCAAGTAGCAGAGAGGATGAAAAAAGCAGTCAGCCTGTAACCAGATCTGGGCATTTGGGGGAACCGTTGTGAGCCTCTAATCTCTCCCACAGACACAGGCAGATCTGGGGTCGGGTGAGCAGCCAGGGCAGGCAGGGACAGATGTTCACAGCATCCCTACCCCTTCTGGCTTACCTTTTCCACTGGCCTCGCCAAAGTCTCCTGGCCAGCAGCCACCTCAGACTGCGGCCTGGAGGCCAACCTGATTAACCACTCCAATCCCTCCTTCATCCCGGCTCGGCTTCCAGCACTAGGGCCAGCCCTGACTGCTCACAGATCCACCATACCCTCGAGAGAGTTTCCCGCAGAACTCACTTTCAACACAACCGGGTTCCCCTTGTAAAATGGGTTCAGGGAAGTTGAGGGGGGTGTAGAGAGAAAGCAGGAGATATTTAATATTTGCTCTGCCTGGCTGCTTGGAGAGCAAAGGCAAGAAGTTCTGAGAAAGCCTTTGTGGCATCCGTTGGTTACTGGAACCCGCATACTCCGATCCTAGTTCACACACATTTCCAGCAAAGTGTGCACAGAAGGGCCTCCTTGGCGGACCCGATGCTTCCACCAGCCCATTCTTATCTAGCGAGGGCTAACAAAATTTCGCATGCTCATAGAACGGCGTTTGAGTGAATATAAGAACGGCAATAGACAATTTACCAGAGGAAATATGAATCTGTATATATTCATGTATAACCCCAAGTCTGTCAATGTGAGCCTGTATATAATAAATGTATAAAACTACAAAGCCTGGTTTCTGGACACAACAGCCAATCCAGCAAGGTCACCTTCTCCAAACAAGGTCGCATTTTCCGTGGGGATCACAACTGTCAGACCAGGGAGAGAAAGAGTTGGCTCTGCCCATCTCCCCTTAGTTAGGAACCTTCGCATGAAATACAGCGGAGCTGACAAAGCACACAAGGGGCAGGCCCAAGACAGTCTGCGGGTGCCCAAAGAGCGGGCTCAGGGTGGGACGCAGGGGCCCTGGAGCTCCAAGGAGTGTAGCCAAGCTCTGCCCTGCAGATTCAGTATCTCTGCCCAGCCTCCGCCCCGGGTGTGCAGAGTCCTTGAGCCAGATTCTATTCTCAGCTGCCCTGGCTATTATTAGATAATCACAGCAGCACTGTCCTACACTAAGGATCATGCCTACAGGGAATTTGGCCTGGAAAAAGACTGGGGGTTATCACTGGTGGCCCCCTTTGCACTTCTCTTGGAGCAACCAGGGACGGAGAGAAAGAAGGGAAAGAAAAGTGAAAGGAATGGGGAAGCAGCAGGCTAGCACTTGGGCCCAGTTTATCCCCTTGCCAGATTGGAAAACTGGAAAACCAGGACCAGCAGTCCCTGCTGCTTTGCTTTCTCTGCATCCCTGGGTCTCATGAGGATGGGTCTGGGGGTGAGCGGCCCTGGGAAAAGTGGGGGCCTGCAGGACCTCAGCCAGAAAGGAAGAGAAATTCGACTGATGAAAATACTGCATACGGAGGCTTCAGGACAACACTGTTAAGCTTTCCACCTTCCCTGCTTCTTAGCACCCGGAAATCTGGCTCTCAGCACATTCAGTTAGATCGCTGTACGGATACCCTAGTCTGGTCCAGGCCCGCCCCTCCGAAGTGGGTGGGGGGAGGAGGCTCTAATATCCCAGGTGAATCCCCACTGTCCTGAGTGACCTTCTCCGGAACCTGCTTCCTCTTGGGGGGGGGGAGGGTGAACAAAGGAGACTTGCCCCCTCCCACCCCGTCTGCACGGCCATTCGCCGAGGTGGGGGCAGACAAAATACAGGCGAAAGAGAGAATTAGAGGCCTCACCGGTCCGCTGCTCCCACATTACGCCAGGGGAAAGGCTCCCATTTTCGGGCCTCCTGGGCCCCTCCACTGCCCACCGCACTCCCCTTGCCCTTCTCAAGTCCCACAGACTCGGGGTTCCGGCTGGCCACGGCCTGGCTTCCCGGGACGTCAGCCCATGGGCCGCGCGGGAGCGGCGGAAGAGCGCGCGCGACAGCCGGAGCAGGCGGCGGGCTGGGCCCACTTGGGAGAGCCAAGCGCTTTTCTCGATCGTAAACAAGGAAAGCGAAATTAGCCCCTCGGCAGACGCCTCTGTCGACACACAAGTCCTATTGGGGGGGGGGTCGGTGGGAAGGGGGAGAGAAAATGCCATTTCTTCCCCCGGGAGAATACCTCAGAGGCCTTTATGTCGGCTGCGAAAGGGAAATTTAGGGGGGCAGAAGGGGAGGGGAAGAGGATTGTGGGGGGAGGGGAGGAAAGATTCACCATCAGCTCGGGTCCGGGGGTTTTATTTGAATGAGGTCGAACTGTATTTTTAAGAATTTGATAAAAAAAAAACCGGATTTTCTCCCCCATCGTCCCCCCCCCACATACCCCAGACGACGGGTCAGGGTTTAAACAGGAAACCGAGGAGCATCCCCTCCCCCACTCAGGCTCGGCCTAGGAGCCCAGTCGCGCCTCTGGGAGAGGATGGGGGCAGGGGTTGGTGGAGGTGAGTCGGCTCCCCAGGAATATGTACACTCACACACATATCCTCCTCCCCCCCAGCGTTGGGATGTGCCTGTCTGGGTGTACAAGCGTTTGCGTGTGCGTCGCCCTCTATAAACAGAAGCTCACACAATATAGAGGCCGCCTCGGACCCAGGCCGGAGACCAGGGCGGGGTCATACATCAAACTGCGACACATTCAGGGCCACGTACATTTGGAAGAAATTAAGCCACTGTGTTATGAAACCATATGTAGCGGGTTAAGGCTATACCACGCGCCATTAGCACCTATTATTAGGAGGATCCCGAGCGTCCGAGCTGGGCAGTCCAATTCTGACGCTCCTGCCCCACGAGCCAGCCGCCTCTGGGGTCTTCACCGCCTCCACGCACCCAGGAGAGCCGGCTAGAGAGGTCTGGGCCTCTCCCCGCCCAGCCTGGGGCCTCCCCCACTCCCATCTTCCCCCCAGACAGGGCAGGTCCAAGCCCAGTGTAGCCAGGCGAGGCGGGTGAAGCAGTTCAGTGGGCGTCCCGGGTGAGGTGGCCGCGGTTGGAGGTGGGGGTACTGGGGGAGGGATGCCGGATAGGCCCCTTTCTCCAAGCACAAGATGGCTTTTGAGTACCGCATCCCCCAACCCCACCCCTCAACCCACAGCGCAAGGCGCCTCCCTCCTTTCCATCCGCCCGGGTAGGGGCGGGCTCAGACGCTCTCCCCTCGACTGACGCGCACCAGCCACCAGCCTCCCCCCTAATTGCCAATTAACAGGCCACGCCGCCCGCCTAGCTGCGCTAGCTTCCTGGTCTGCGGCCCGGCGCTGTGCCCGCACTGCGCATGTGTGAGCTCTCCCTGCAGCGCTCTCCGGAAGGGAGGGGGCTGCAGAGCAGGGAGGGGGTGCTCAAAAGTTTGTTTGGGGGTTGGGGGCCTGACTATGCACAGGGGACAATGGACACACCTACAGGTTCTATCTCCTACCCTGGAGTTTGAGCTTCCGGGCCCCTTCGGTTCCAGTCCCCTTAGCCAAGAGACCGCAGATCTATAATTAACAGGTACCAAGGACACCGTGGGCATCAGGTAGAGGGCCGGCGCCCTAGACTCAGCCTCGCGCCCCAGAGGCGCAGTCCTCCTGCCCCCCGCCTCCCAACTTCGGCGCACAGTGACATCAGGACAACACACTCCCTCCCCCCACTACCAATATCCGAGATTAACCCCATTTTTCCACCCACAGTTTTCCGCTCTACAATTTCCCACGCGCCCACCCTCTCGCCAGCCCCCTCTCCTCTCTAACCAAGACAAGCCGCTGCTATCCTTATCTTGAAACCGCCACACAGCTACGGACCATTAGTTACATATTTGAACCAATAAGGAAACACTTACCGGGCGCTGCTGTCACTCTCACTCTCCCTCTCTCTCTCTCTGCCTCTCTCTCTCTCTCCCACTCTCTCTCTTTCTCGTCTTCCCTCATTCTGTGCCGCTGCCGAGCCTGTCTCAGCTCCACACACACATATATGCTTTATATAAATTCAAAAATAAAAAGAATAGTCTTAATCTATCAAAAAGCCAAATAAAATTTAAGGAGAGTTGCAAGAAGGGGGCGGGGGGGGGGAAGCCTGGGAGAGGGGAGGGGCGGAAGCATCTGCAGCTCCCCGTCTCAACTCCTGCTCCCGCATTCCTCCTGCCCCTTGGGGGGCTAGAGGGTCGGGAAGGGAGAGAGATGCCCTCAACTCCTGCCTCTCCCCATCCCCCATCCCCACCCTCCCCAGGTGCCCCCAGCTTCCGGCAACTCCACCTGGGAGGAAAAAAATTAAATGGAGGAGAAAATAATTGTTAATCAGATCAATAATAATAATAAAAAAAAATACTAGTAATGAAGGGAGCGCCCAGCGCAGGTTTCTCTGGCAATGGTTAGGCTCTTACAGGGAGGACTGTTCTGCGGAGCGCTCCGAACGGACAAACCACAATAAAAAGTTCACGTTCATGGATGGAATCCACATGACTTCTTGTGGCCAATCCAACTTGTGAGTCGATCGTAAACTTTTATTACTCAGCTGTAAATTTTCTGCAAACAACCGGGAATGCGATGCATTTGTGTAGCGTGTGCAAATGGGCGCCGCGGTCGCCATGTTTACCCAATTCTCTCCGAGAGGGAGCATCCCGCGACCCCCACCCCACCCCACCCCCACCCACCGCCCACTCCCCTCGGGCCAGGCTACACCAGAGGAGGACGGAAAGGGCAGGAGGGAGAGAAGGCTTCTGGCGCCGGGGGTCGGCTGCCTCCTCCCACTGTGCCGAATTTTAAATATTTTCCTTAATAGATGGGAGATTTATGTTGGATCTGGGGGCACCAAAGAAATGTTTGTGGCATTGGGCAGTGATGGCTGTTGGGGTGAAAAGACTGAGAAGGGATGCTCCCCACCCGGACCATTTTCCTAGGAGGAGAACAACATCCTCACCATCCACCCGGCTGTCCCGGCAGCCCCCCACTCCACCCCTAGACGGGATGGGGAGGCTCAGGCGGTCAGCAGCTTCCCAACCAAGCCTAACCTGGCTGTGGTCTGAAGAGACAGAGCCGAGCCGAGAGCACTGGACCAGCCCTGGGCAGTCCTGCGGAGGCAGCCGAGGGGTGAGAATCGGGGGCCTCCTCCAGGACTCCCAAAGGGCCCCTCATCCCCAGGTCCCTTCCTCACAGAGCACGAAAAATTTCCCAAGACCATCCATGCCCACCGTCAGGTCTTCTTATTTCCCAGGTTCAGATGGCAGATCACTCCGCAATCTTCTTAGAATTAAAAATAAAATTAAGGCCCAAGATCTTGGTTCCCACTTCCTTTTCCTTTGGAGTGCACATGTCTTCCAAGGTAGCCCACATTCGCCTGCCCTTTACAGAACAATTTCCTGCTTCAGTATCTGGGCAGCTGCGAGGTGCCTCGGAGGCCCTGAGAAAAGGACCTTTTCCTATCCCGAGTTTCCCCTTCCATGCTAAAGTTCTGAGCACCTTGCTCCTCCAGAACCCTCACTGTAGTGATGAGTCCAGTGGGAGGGGGCAGAATCACACACACCCCCATAGAGACTATATGCTGGCAGGTCACAGCTTGGCCTTTCTGCCCACCAGCTGGAGAACTGAAGGTAGGCGGCTCACCCCTCGGTTCTGCATTGGGATGGGCAAGGGACTTTGTTGGCTGGGTGCCCCACCCCAGCCAACAGGGGGTCCCTCACCCCCTCCCCAAACTTCCTCCCCAGTAAGTGAAGCAGTTCCCTCAGCTGGATGCAGGGACCTGTTCCTTTTACAAACCCACCCATAAATTTTATAACAGGTAGTTAAAAATTACGAGGAGGAAGCTCTGGCCCAGCTTTTCACAAAGAGCAGTGGGGAGAATGGGATAGCGCTGCGGGCAGTTCACCGGAAATTTTACTTCTAGTCGGTGGCACAACCTGTCCCGAGTTGGCTCTTATTAGGGCGGCAGTAACTTTCCCCAGCTGTCCGGCAGTCGCTGGGGCTCTTCATTGGGGAGGAGAAGGCTAGGGAGGCCAACCCACTCCCACATCTATAGGGCCCCCCGAGGAGCCCGTAGGGGCGCTCACCACCTCACTTGGCCCCCCACCCCACCCGGGCAGGCCCTCGCCTACTGTGGTCTCTGCCATGAGGAAGCGGGGAGGGAGAGAAAAATAAGGAGGATTAAAAAAAAAAAATGCAGAGAAACGAATTTGCCCCCAACTTAATAGCTGCATTATCCCGTCTCTACAGTTGAGATTAGAATAATAAATTCAAGGCGAAATGAGCGAGATGCTCCAACTCAGCATTTTGAAAGATACTATTTTTCACAAATCACAAATAGCTTTCGGAAGCCACTTTGATTGGCTAATAAAAAAGTAAAGAATGGGAGAAAGTCCTATCTGCTGCAGCCGAATGGTCCCCATTCCGGTAATGGGTCGGGACAGCGTTTGGGAGGATGCGTTTCTAAAGAGAGCGCATCCCGCTCGCAATTATGTTCCCCCATAAAACGGGTTTTTACCTCCTTTTATTCTCCAAACGAGAAAAAAGAAGCGGTGGACAGGAGGGGTGAGAGAGTGGGTGCTGCAAGAGGGGACCTCCAGGCTCCCTTGGCCTGGCTCTCCCGACGTCCCGCACTTCCAGCGAAGCCGGGCGCCAGACGCACCCCGCTCTCCGACGCGCCGGGCTTGGGGCCACGGGCATTGCCGAGCCGGACAGGGAAGACTGGGACATTCGATGTGAGGAAAAAAAGGGGCAAAGCCCGTCGGAGACACTTCATGTGGGCGTTCACCCCACACCGTTACTGGGCCAGGGATTTTTTATTAATAGCCATCATAATTCCACATTTAAAAATGAAACAGCCGGGCCGACCCTCGCAACTTGGAGGGATCGGTCCGTAGGAAGGCCTGGGGTCGAGCGAAATGCTCTATCTTCGAGCCTCCCAGTGAGTAGCTTATGTCTCCCTCAGCAAATCGAGTTACCTGGCTGGCGCCGCAACTCGCAGCAGGGAATCCAGGTTCGAGAGGAATTGCCCCCCGCAGCTCCTGCTCTAAGCTGTCCCTGGCTGCCCGCAGCCTACGCTTCCAATCCGCAACCTCCGGCAAGCTGCAGGAGTCCCCTATCAAAGATGCTTAACCCAACCCTGTATTCAAGACCACTTTGCCTGAGAGCCAGAGACCTGGTTCTGGGTGAAACCACACAAAACAAGAGTTCAAAACAAGACTCGGTCTGGGCCTGGGTCTGGGAAAATCATTGACCAGAAGAGAGAGAGAGGGAGAGGGAGAGAGAAAAGAAGAAATCTGGCCTTAAAAATATTGCAGTCGTCGGGGATCTGGTTTTTAAGATCAGAAGATCCCCTCCCCTCCTCTTTCTCCTCTCTTGGCTGAGTCAGATGACTTGTATCTCTGGAATTTAGGATTATTTGGCCAGAATATGCCTTAGGGGCATAAACAGATTTCTCTGTCTAGGACCCTCCAGAGAGAAGTGAGAGACTCCTTTGCCCTCTGGGACTTTGAGCCTTCAACTCTTTATTTTGGGGAATGGTGAGTCCAATGAAGACTTTCCCCACCTAGCTGTGGTCCGGGATGAGGGGCTCCACTTAGTAGGCCCATTCCCAGCCCACTCCCCAGGCCAATGGCCCAAGCTATGGGGGCAGGGCAGGTTGCCCAATTGCCAAGGTGAATTGGAAGGAGCTCGAAACAGCTGGAGAAGAGGCTGGAGTGGACAGCGTGTGCTGGGTGATAGTGATGGCTCTGTGCCCGCAGGGTGTCAGGATGTGGACCCAGGCTGGCAGGTCCATCAGCTTAATCACCTTCTCCTTCTTCTCTCCCAGGCTTAGTCTTCTCACTCCCCACTCCTAGGGCTCCCCATCTTTAGGCATCATCCCACCAAGCCCTCCAGACAGGTCAGCTGCCTTGAGCTTCACATAATCCCCACCCTGTTCACTGTTCTAGCACTGGCGACTGGGTGCCAAGGGGCTAGCCATGAGGGGCCTTTAGAGATTAGAAAATGCCTCTCCTCACCCCCAGCCCCTGGAAGAAAAAGGCTAGTTTGCCTGGAGGGTCATGGGGTAGATTCTTTGTCTCACCCCAGAGCTGAGGAGGAGGAGGGTAGGGGTATGGGGAAGCGCTTTCTTGGTCCTGGCATCAAGAAACCCACTTTGTTTAGAACCAAAGCTCCCACAGGAGTGTGCTGCTAAGCCACGACCTCTTCCCCACCAGCGGACTGTCCTTCCTCTTCTGCCTCTCCCCCCTTCACTTGCCCTCCTCTCCCAGCCTGCCCCCTCAACTCCCAGGCCCCTCTCGATGTGAGTTCACCCCAAAGTTAGACCAGTGTGGGAGATCTTTCCCAGCGGACTGGAAAAGGGCGGCAAGGAAGGCAAAGGGGTAGAGAAGGGGGGGGAGTGGAGAGAAGGCAAATCATTCCAGTTTCAAATATGTTTTCTTCTTCTTTTTTTTTATTATGACTCACGTATACAATACAAAGTACTTGGACCAGGAACAGGGCTGTCGGGACACAAAATCTACATTCATAGCTGGACATAAAGACAAATGACCAAAAATTATTATTATAGATATATTTTAACATTTTTTTTTCCTTTCAAGCACATTGCATCAACAGAGAATTCAAGACAGAGTTAACTATACATTCAGTGCAATTTAGTTCTACTCTACTGGGGTTAGAAGCACAATAAAAGCGCACAGGACCGGTGGGGTAGGCAGTCTCAGTTGTTGGGTTTTTCTTAGTGAAATAAGCAGCAACAAACGACAACAAAACCGCATTACGAATACTCTCAAAGCAGGATTTCTTTCTATAGGTAGTGATAAAATACGTTGGAGGTTTCTTTCTTTCTTTCTTTCTTTCTTTTTTTCATTTTAGGTTTTTTTCTCTTTTTTTTGTTTTTTTGTTTTTTTCCTCCTGTATTAGGATTTTTTTTTCTCTCTGTCTCTCTTTTTTTCTTTTCAAGATTATTGCAGGTTCCCTTTAGGTAGTATGTTAAAGATTTATTATCAGTATTATTATAATTATCATCACTATTTTCATGATTATGGCGATTTCTGAGCGCTAACACTAGTGCACCTCAGAGGAAGCTGGGCCCAACAGAACAGAACTCAAACATCTAAGAGGAGGAAGGCTTGGGCCCGAGTGGCCATGGGATGGCTAGGTAGGATTTTAGAGGTGACTGCAGGCTCCTTTCTACCCCGTGGAAAGGGAGGGAGGGAAGAGACCCACATGTCTTTCAGGTTTCCATCATGTTCCTAGAAAAAGTCAAGGGGGTCATTCTAAGTGGGGAGACCTGGAAGGGGTAAGGGTATACTCCTTGCTGTTTTTTTTTTTTTTTTCTCTCTCTTAAATTTTTTCCTTTTCTTTCCTTCTTTTCTTCTTTCCCTTTTTTTTTTTTTTTAATAAAGGAAATCTAATCAACTAATTCTAGTATAAAAACAAAGCCATGAATCCTATTCTGCATTTTGAGGGGGCTCCCCTCTAAAATAAATACCAAAGAAGCAGGGGGTGGGACTGTGGTAAGAAGGGGCTGGGGGGAAGGGGCAAGGAGGCCAGGTCTCAGACCTTAAAATCCAGGAAGGACTCGGAAGGGTGGGGGTAGGGACAAGTATGTGTGTTGGGGGCCAGGACTGAGACAGAGCCCGAACTTTTTGCTGTGTCTCGGGTCTCCCCCCTCCAGCCCCCAGACAAATAAAGAGTGGGGGAAGTCCAAAGGCAATAAAACCAGAGCTGCAAGTATCTGACAGGTAGTTAGAGTTGTGAGTGTCATTCTATTCTCTATAAAAGCAAATGACAGTCGTAAACTTCTCAATTTATCCGCTACCATAAAACGAAACTTCAAGGGAGTTGCTGGGGGGGTGGGGTGGGGAGAGTCTCTCTTTTTTGCTTAGTCCTTGTTTTCTTCCTTTTCCTCCTCTTCTTTCTCCTCTTCCTCGTTTCCTTCTTCCTCCACCTTCTCCTCATCTCGGGCTCCAGGCAGTTTATCCTTGTTGTTCTCTTTTTTCCACTTCATCCTTCGGTTCTGGAACCAGATCTTCACTTGTCTCTCGGTCAGTCCCAGGGCGTGAGAGACTTCAATCCGGCGTTTTCGTGTCAAATAAGGATTAAAGAGAAACTCCTTTTCTAGTTCCAAGGTCTGATACCGGCTGTAAGTTTGCCGTCCGCTGCGCCGCCCCGGAGCTAGATAGAACAGAACCCCAGTCTGGTTATGTTTGGGTGGGGGCTCGCTTTTCTCTTGCCACCCTTCCTCTCTAAAAGTCCCCGCTCTGATCTCCCCAGTTCTCCTCCCTCCTGTAGAAAAGGCGAGAGTGGGAGGCAGGTAAGGGCAGAAAAGTTTAGGGGATTGTTTTGCTTTGGCTTCACCTTGGACCGGGGTGGGGGTGGGGACTGGGTCTGTCTGGAAACTGGGGGCTTGCAGGGGCCAGGGGAGCCCTGCAGTGTCCTCCCAGGCCTGCAATTCCAGGAAACTGGTCCTCCTTGCAGCTTTGTTTACAAGTGCAGAGTGGCATTTGGAGAGCAGGGCTGGGGACTGAGTCTGTTTCCAAAAAGAAAGGCAAAAGGACTGGAGGTGAAGAAGCGGGGCACTGCTCTACTGCCCCCCCCCTTCGCCTCTCTCTGCCTAATGCTTTTCCAATAAGAAAAATAATTGATTCCTGGAATGTATCACTGCTCGGCCTAATTGCTAACTGGAGACCAGCAAATAAATCACGGGCCATCCCCATCGGAACTTGTCTCTTTCTCGCTTCCCCTTTTACTTCGAAATTGGGCTGTGAGGGTCCCGCCCATGGAGGGGCTCATGACCTGCATCCCCCTCAGAGGAACTCAGGGAGATCCCACAAGTCCTTGGTTGGGGGAGCCTGGCCGGGGTCCTTTGGACCTCAGAGTCCCCCAGTCTGCATGGCCTCTCTCCCTCCAAGCACTCTTCCCCACCTCTGGCTCTCTCTCTCTTCTCTCTAACTGGGGAAAATAGGGCAAAGTTGGGGTAGTGGCCCTCAGGCTGGTTCTCTGAGAAAGGGTAATGGATACCCCAGACAGCCAGAGTGCCTGTCTTTGGGGTCTCGCCACTCTCTGGCCCAACTAGGAGAGGACAACGGGGATCTCCCTTCACCCTGAGACAGCCTGGCCACTGTCCTGGACTCAGGTTTTCTGCCTTGTGGGGAAACTGTTTTCTCCAGAGGCTCATAACCTCCGGGTACTGGGGTTCCTTCCCATTCACCTCCCCAACTTTGACTTTAGAGGTGGGGAGAGGGAGAGACCGAGAGCGACAGAGAGACAGAGATGGAGAAAATGTTGTTTAACCCTTTGCACCCAGACCCCACCTTTCCTCCACCTCACCCCAGTCCCCTAAATGTTCCAGGCGAGCCCCGCGCCTCACCCCCAGGCGAGCCTTCCCGACCTCGAGAAACCCACCCAGGCACGGGGGTGGGGAGAGACCCCAAAGCTAGGAGGGAAAGCGAAGGCAGACAAAAAGGAGGCGAGGGAGGGAGGGGGTGGGGGGAAGACCCCGGAGCGCGGGAGACCAAGGGGGAAAGAGAAAAGGCTTCTCACCGTGGGGTCTCATCCATGGAAACATGAGGCTGGGAGACGAGTTTTGATTTAAGTGGCCTTGTCCTTCGCTACTGTTAGTGTTGGCGGAGGATTTACAGTCGGGATATTGCACCACGCTCGCCTCTTGCTGAGCCCCATAAAGGGACTGTCTGGGGAGCGCCTCGTAGCCATAGAATTTGGAGGCGTCTCCGTGGCAGCTCAGCGAGCACGGGTTCTGCTGGTAGCCCGAGTTGGAGATGCCCGAGGTGCCGTGGTGGAAGAAGTCTTGGACGTGGTGCGAGGCATGCTGGAAGCCGGGCGCCGAGCCGCCGGGCCCGTACACCAGCGCATGGCTCCTGCCCACGCTCTGAGGGAACCGGCAGTCGTAATAGGCCGGTTCCAGGGACTCGCCGCCTTTGTATTTGGAGAACAGGGGGTTGACGAAGTAGGAGCTCATGCTGGGCACATGAAAACCCGCGGCCCCCTCCCCTCTGGCTCTCGACTCCCCGCCCGGTACCCCCGAAACTCCCCTCCCCCCGGGACCGAACCCCAGGCCGGCTGGCGCCCCGGGACTGGGCTGGGCTGGTGGGCTGGGGGCTGGGCAGGTGGGGGCGCCTAGCTGCTGAGCTCGGCCGGCCGGCTCAGCGGAGCTCCCGGGGCCCGGGCGCGGGCGGCGGCGGCAGCGGCGGGTGGCGAGCGGGCGGCGGCGGCGGCGGCGGCGGCTCTCTTCACTGTCGGTAGGTAGAGCTCGCGCTCTCTCACTTAGCTCTTTCCTTTAACAGCCCAGGCGAATTCCTCAGACTCCCGGCGGTGGCGGCGCTTACACGCGATTCGCGTTCATCAATCCACGACATGAAGACAGGCGAGAGAGAGAGAGAGAGAGAGAGAGAGAGAGAGAGAGAGAGAGAGAGGAAGAGAGGAAGAGAGGAGAGATGGTGGTGGCGGGGTTGAGGGGTTCAGGGCTGTGGGGGCCAGGAGGAAGAGGAGGGAGGAGAGGGGGAGGGACGGGGGTGGTGTGTGTGTATGTGTGTGGGGAGGTGGCGAGCCAGCCCCAGCTAATGGCCGGGGCTGCTTTTCCTAGGTGCGCATTCAAATTTGAAGGTGCCTCTCTCCCCCCTTCTCTTTTCCTTCCTCTCTGGGAGAGAGTGATACCTGAGCCAGTAGGTCAACTCAGGTTACCTCAACAGGTATAAGGCCCCTGAGGGGGTTAGATGCCAGCAAGCAGCAAGCGACAGCAAGTCCCCTAGCCAAAAAGATGTGCTCCCAAGGGGAGCCTTAAGTCAGGTGACTTTGGTGAGGAACAAGCTCACCACTTACTTCCCCCAGGTACTTCAGACACCAGAACCCTCCATGTCCTCTGACTCCTCCCTAAGGTGGGAAGCTGCCCCCCTTTTCTAAGATCCTTAAGACTCTCCTGCCTGACTGCAATGGGTAGAGGAGAGGCAGGGGGCACTCCATATCCCCAGTCAGGGCTGCACTGCCCCTTCAGACAGAAAGCTCAGACAAGGGCCACATGTCTGGTTGGGGGCTCTGAGAGCAAACTGCTTGTGGGGACTAGGAAGGAGGGGTTAGCTTGTGGGTCCCTAGCTTCTGGCTGGGCAGGCTCAGGATGTTTCTTCCTTGGGAGCCTATTTGTATCTGCTTTGGAAGGGGGTGAAGCAGGCCTCTTGCTTGTCCCCACATACCCTCACCCCATAAGAAATGCCAGCTCGGCCTGGAGGGGCTCAGTGGCCTCCTCGCAGCCCCCTCTTCTCCAGGCAGGCTGCCCAGGCCAGGATGTGATGGGAACTGTCAACAGACACTCTTTAAATATTTACCCACACACTCTCTGGGGGGTTCTCCCCATCTCCAAGACTTGACAAATTCAAGTTAATTCTAATGGGTAAAAGAACCTTAGTCCATCAACACCCTTCCCTGGCCATATGTGCGTACAGTCATGTGGAATTAACACAGAGAGAAAAAAAGGGGAAAGGAGAGAGCCACGTGTATGTGCTGTATGCCTACAGATGGATGAAGAAGAGACATAAGAATGACTTTTCTAACCCTCCCCCTCCTTAGCCTGTTAGGTTGTTACACACAGGGCAACAACAGGGCACACTCTAGATGCACCCACAATGGAAGTGCTACCTTCTCGCCCTGAGACACATCAAGTGCATGTTCACTGTAAGCCAGCATGTGTGCCTGGAAGCACCCCTGTCATCTCACAGACACTGCACACACATGTACACACCCAGGCTTTATGCATACTCAAGCACTCATACCATACATATAATGCTTGACAGACAGTCCTCTTTAAGTCTTTGCACTGGGGGAAAAAAATTGCTACCTTTTTCCCTTCCACATCCTGGCATTTCAAGGATGGATGAGGAAGGAAGTGGTTGGAAATCTAGGTTTTTTTTTTCCCTCCCCCATCCAGAGTCCAGCTCTAGGGATGGAGAAAGGGGTGGCAGTGCAGGGCAGGATGGTTCAGAGAGGATGAGGCCCCCAGAGCCCCTCTATTATCTAACCAATTCCTGAGGGAAATGGCCGTTCTCATAAATTCCCCAAGATTCTCTGGTGCCCAAGCAAGAGACCCTTCCAGGATTCCCTGCCATTTGGGGGCTCCCACCACCATCTGAGTTAGGGACTCTGGAACACCCAGAACTCCAACCCTTGAGCAGCAGGAGGGAAGGGTCAGAGGAGGGCTATATCAGGGCTGCTGGGCTCCCCAGAGTCCAGGATGGTGGGGGCACGACATGGGTCTCCTTCACTACAAGAGCACACTCCAGCCTTGGCTCCAGCCCTGTTTTCTCAGAGCTGCCCTGGGGGTGTCGAGCTGAACCAAGTGGACCCTGGGATCCCAGCATCTGGGTCACCAGGGACTGTCATAAATACTTTTCTTTCCCTGTCTGGAAAGAGAAGGCTTGGCCGGCCGGATCCGCTCCGGGGCCTGCGCCTTATCTTTTAGGGGGTGGGGGGACATCTCAACGTTTTATGGTCCAGCGGAAAACCCTGCCACAGAGCTATTCTTCCCGGCTTTTGTGTCTTGGAATGCGACTGTCCCGAGTGTGCCGCCAATGCTGCCTGCCCGGAGAGTCCACCAGTCCCGCAACTTCTGGCTGGACTTGGTTTCCCCTTTTGGGAGTGCTCGTCTTTTCTATTTTCATTTGATTTATTTTATTTTACACGTATCGGGTTTATTTCGCTCCCAGAGCCCGGAAATAAAGGAATCGCAAGCAACCATCCTCTCCGGGGCTGTCTCGGCCTTTGGATCCCGGGTCTGCACCGCCCTCCTAGGTACCACGGATTTATGTTCGTTTGTCCGGGTCATTCAGCCTTTTTGTGTTAATTACGTGCTGCCTGCTTCGCGCTTATCTCCTCCGCAAAGCGATTATTTTCGACGACGCCCTCCTGCGCTTCCAGAGCCTGCCGCCAGAGCGAGGGCCCATCTCCCGCCGCCACTCGCGATTTATTCACACCTCGCAGGTGAGAGGATTGATTTGCGCAGAGCCATTGGGGCCGGGCCGGGCCGGGGCGCGGGGCCTTCTCACCGCCGCTCGCGGCCGGGCCTCAAATGTTAGCGCGGCGGGGCCAGCCGGGGGCACCGCCGCCTCTAACATTGAGCAACAGCGCCACCTCGCGTCCACTTACTCCAATGCAGTCAGGCGGGGAAAAAGCCAAGAGAGAGAGAGAGCGGGTCCCAGACTTAGTCCAAAGGTGGGAAGTGGGAGGAAGGAGACCCTAAATAGGTGCGAGAGATGGGGATTCCCCGGAAGGAGCTTTCCAGGGGCCGCTAATATTTTGTTTTCTAAGTTCTCGAAATAAGCCTTGTCAAAGGTTCCACACTGCTTTCTCTTTTTGTCAACCTCCCTTTTCGCGTTGAGAGACACTGTGCAAAGGAACTGCCGCGATCTCCCCCCATTCCGGCGCATTTCTGGACTGGGAGCACCTCCGCGCACGCAGATGCACGCTCCGGGGCTCCCACCACCGCCTGCCCGCGGCGCGCACCCTGAGGTCTCCGCTCCTCTTACCCTGATGCCAGAGCCGCACCGCTATGCCGCCGCCGCCTGCCGGACTTTGGGGTGGGACTCCGACTTCCCCCGGCGGTTTGCCCCCTGGTTCGTAGCCCAGCCCTCTCGCGCGCGCACTCTCCCCACCTCTCCCTCCCAGCCAGTGAGGTCCTGTTCTCCGTGGGCCATAGACAAAACATTCCTATAATCCGATTTCAAAGGAAAGGGTGTCCACCTTATTTAAACCATAAAACAATTAAGCCCAGACGTCTAGCCAGCTCCGCGCTGCTGTTTTGTTCGGCTCCATTCAGAATCCAGCGCAGGAGACAAACAGCGCCATAAAAGTGGCATTTCGGAGCTGCGGAAATGTACCTATCCGCTGCCTTCCCAAGTGGAACAACCTTTAGGGTTTTGTGATTCTGACAAAGGAGCAGAGGAGAGGTGGGAGGGGAAGGTTAGGGGAGGAGGGCATTTGCTAGCCCCTCTCTCCCCTCAGCTTTCGTTTCTTTCCCCAGATGCGTGTTGTGCTGCTGCTGCTGCTGTTTTTTTTTTAATCCATAAATGATAATGAATAAAAATCCAATCCAATCTTGACCTGCAGGCTGGGGGATGGGTTGGGACTGCACAGCGGGCCAGGGCCGGGCGGGCCTGCTGTGGATTCCAAGCTCTAGGCAGGGCCCTCGGAGCCCTGCGGCCCTCCTTCCTGTTCGCAGCAAGGCCCGCTCAAGGCCCGCTGCAAGGGCGGGCTGCAGGAAACAGGCCGCGCTGACCGACGCTGAGCCGAGGCGACCGGGCCTTGGAACAGCGGTGGGATGGAAGCCTGGAAACGCTGCCGAGCTCGGGCTCGGAGAGAAGCCCGGGTCCCGCCGGCACTAACGGAGGGAGAGGGGTCCTGAACTGGGGCCAGAACAAGAAAATGGCCAGGGGAAGAAGTGAGGAACCGAGAAAAGAGAGAAAACTATGGGCAAAGCATCTTTCGAAAGGACCAAGAAAACAATCGCTTCTGGAATTGGACTGGAGTTCTAAGCGGGAAAGGAAGACGGGTGCTTCGGCGATTGCGAAGTCAGTTGTGTATGACTTCCGATCGCCCTTCTCAAAATATCGAAACGAAAAGTTCACCCCTTCCCATCTTCCTCCAGCCCCCTGAAATTGGAATATTTAATAGAAGGAGAGAGTAGGAGATTCAAATGACCGGGAAGGGGCTGGGCCCTACAAGTGCCTCACCCATCCTGTAAGGTGATTGGGGGGGGGGAGCTGCAAATGGACTGGGGGCCCCAATTATTTTTTTTTACAGGGCTATTACCCCAACTATTCAGAGCGACACCCTGCACCCTCGCCAGAATGGGCAGCCTAACATATTAAGGGGCTATATTTCAAGCACTCTGAGTCTAATAGTTTCCAGATTGGGGGATTTCCGAGAAAGGGGGCGCCGGGGCTGAGGCATACCCGGCAGCTTGTGTCTGCTTCTGATTAGCAGATGAAAACTGTGGTTCTGGGGAAGACGCTCTGGGGTGCAGTGCAGTCGACCAGCCCCACTGGTCTGTTACCCACACATCCCCACACTCTTGCACACCATGAGGGAGCACCCCACCCTTGGCTAGTCCCTGACCATGCTTCCTTGGGCTCTGGCCACACCAACCCCCCTAGAAATGCTGCAGCCCGCTCAGCACAATCCCAGTCACCCCAAGATCAACATTCAAAATAAACATGAGAGAGAGACTGAAAGGAAGAGAAATAGGAGCTGGAGAGCGAGAGGAGCTGGAGAGCGAGAGGAGCTGAGAAGCACTCAGAAGTAGAAACTAAATCTAAGTCTAATTGTATTGGTATTACCATCGTTTACCTTTCCTCCCTCCCTCCTTCCCTCCCTCCTTTCCTTCCTTCCCTCACTCCTTTCCTTCCTTCCTTCCTTTTTTCCTTCCTCCCTTTCCTTCCTTCCTTTTTCCTTCCCTCCTTCCTTCCTTCTCCTTCCTTTCCTTCCTTCCTTCTCTCCTGCCTTCCCTTCTCTCTCTCCTCTCTCTCTGCATTTTTCTTTCTTTTTCTCTCAACACGGTTCCCCAGTGCCTGTTCTGCCCCCTGAGGCCTGCTTGACTGGCCTTCCTTCTCCCAGAACGAACACCCTCCTCCTAGCCTTCTTTCCCAGCTGTCTCTCCAAGCACTGGTACAGCTAGGCAAGAATCCAGTCAGAGCCCTCACCCAGCACCCAACTTTCATCTTCACCTATCTCTTCCCTCCGATCTCATGTACTCATAAATTATTACAATTAATTACAGCCAGGGAAAACCATTCTTGCCTTGTCTCCCCCCCCCCCCCCCACCCCCCCAGGCTCCATCCATCCACCAGGAAGCTTGTAGGTAGCCAGTCCAGGCAGGCACAAACTGGGCCTGGACCTCAGCAGCCCCCAACCCGCCCTTCAAGCACCCCACCCCCCACCCCACCCCCGCCTGGAGAGAAGCAGCAGGCACTTGCCCTTCCGAGATGGAGGGAGCCCCTTCTCCCGCTCCGGCCTCCCTCAGAGGATCTGAGCACTTGCCTCCTCCATGACAGCAGCCTGGGAGCCACAGGGAGGAGAAATAACGAGAACTGGATGCAGTTGGATTTCTGGTTTTTTAAGTGATTTCGATATATTAACACAGAGCTGTTCTACCATAACAAACAGAAGCACATTACAGGACGGACGCTGGGGACGGACGCTGGGGATGAGAGGAAACTCTGCTATGTACATGCCCGAGGTGCCGGCCTGCTCTGCCAGACCCAGCCTGCAGCTTGGTCGGTCCCCGGCCCTCGCCCCTCAGCTCCTGAGCTGGGAATCACTATTGTGTGTGTGTGTCTTTTTTGTACAAAATCTGCACGCAGAGCGCCCCAGGCCCAGGGAGGGATGGCCCGGACCAAACACTATACAGGAAAAAAAAAAAAAAAAAAAAAAAGAAAAGAAATATAGTGATTCAAGTACTGGCTTCTCTGAAGAAAGGAGGGGGAAAATCACATTTGTGTGTGTCATTTATTTCAGTTGCACTGGGAGAAGAGAACTTGGTTTCTCTCCCCACCTCCTCCTTGCTGGGTAGAACTAACTCTAAAACACCAATTTCTCAACACGGAACCCTCCCAAATCGCAAGAGTTTTCCTTTGTCCCCCCCGTTTTTCTCTTTTTAAGCTGATTGGTTTTTCTCTAGCTTGCTCTTTCCTTTTCTTTTTCGTGCTCTCTCCCTCCTGGGTTAGGGTATTTTTGTGGGATTTTTGTTTTTCCCTTGGCTGTGCCGAGGCAGCAGGCCGGGGCAGGGTTTAGGATTGTTCCTTGTCGGTTTTCTCTTTATTCATCTTTTTCATCTTCATCCTCCGGTTCTGAAACCAGATTTTGACCTGCCGTTCGGTGAGGTTGAGAACCCGGGCCACCTCGTACCGACGGTCCCTGGTTAAATACATATTGAAGAGAAACTCCTTCTCCAGTTCCAGCGTCTGGTACTTTGTGTAGGGGCAGCGCTTCTTCCTCGTGGAGCGGGCGTGGATCCAGTTGGCCACGGGGTTGCCTAGAGGGCCAAACACAGGCAGGGGTCAGTGGAGCCCCTTTCCAGCCCAGGTCCCCTGCAACCCTACCCCCAGGCTTAGCCAGGCTCCCCAAACCCAATAATTGAACCTGAATTTGGACATGTTTTGTTGTGCTTTAGGAATTTCCCCCCTTTTTCCTTTTGCACTCACCCCATCCCCATCTTCTCTTTTCAGTTTCCAGCACCTTAAATTATAGGAAATCAGAAGCTATCAAAGCCCCTGAAGTCTGGTCCTCAGCTTCAAGAGCAGTAATTCGAGAATATCCTCATAAAAAGTCCAAATTCCCAATCGTTTCATAGGACCATAAATGCTTCTCTCTCTCTTGTTTTTTATTTTTATAGCAAGGTCCCTCTCCTCCCCACCTCCCTCCTCTGCCCCCTCCCACCCTCCCAGCCCACGACCAAGTCCTGAAATCTCAGCAGTTCTGCCTCCTGACCCTGAGACTTCTTAAGCCCCTCACCACCCTCACCAGCGCTCCTCTCCTGCTCGGAGTTCAACCCTGCTGAGGCGAATTCTCAGGGTGATGCTGGGATAAGAAAAGCCCTTCTCCTTTCCCCCAGAAAGCTGCTGGCCTTGGGGACAGGCTCTCCTACAGCTTAGCTTCCCTGTTTGGTGTCCAGTGCTCCCTCCTGCCAGCCCTAGGATGATGGGCTCTGCAGGAGCCAAGCCTCCAATTTCAGGTTTATGGGAGTAGCTGAGGACAGGGAGGGAAGCCTTCAGCGGGGGGATCATTAGGCCCCGGCCCCTTATGGAGCTGCAGGAAAGGATTTCCTGGAGCTTTGTCTGGGACTCCCCTAGACACTTCCTCACCCCTGAGGGACTGCACCCCCTCCCCTGCTGTTTCCCCTTCTTTCGCCTTTCTCTGGTCCTGCAGCTCCCACCTGCCCCCACCTCCCCTAGCACCTCTCTGCGATGCTCAGAAGCTTTTTCTGTCTGGGTTGCATGTGTGTTTGTAGAATTCTCAAACCTGGGAGATGCCTCCCCCCACTCCTCATCTCTGAACCTCATTCGCAACCCTTTCTCCTGCAGATCATCAAAAGAGGTGGTACTCAAGTTTCAGGAGACTCAGACCCCACTATTCTCCCCCCAGCTCTGGAAGTCCTGAGCCCTCCAAGTTCCCAGGCTGAGAAACTGCCCCGACCTCTCACCCCAGGGCTCTTGGGGGAGAAGTCCATGGACCTTCTGTTTTATGGCTCTCTAGTGGGGTGAGGACCCATGCTGGCTGGGAGGTAGGGGTGATTTTTCTCCCTGGGGTATTTCCTTTCTGTCCCCAGGGCCCTTCCCACCTCTCCCCCAGCCCATCTCAAACCATAAAATGACCCTCGCCCCCTGGCCCTGTCTGTATTTCTTCGAAAGTGGCGACTGAGCCAAAAAAGCTTGGGGTGGGGGTGGGGGTGTCTCTCATCAAAGCCCGTTCCTGGGAGAAGAGCCCCCCTCAGCCCTCTCCCAGCCAGGCTCCCTGGGCCCCCTTCTCAGACCTTCCTGTCCCTGAAAGCTCCCCAAGGTAATTCGCTTTTATTGAGTCCTCGCCCTCGCCCCTCTCCCGCGCTCCCTGCGCCGCTGCGAGGGGCTGTAATCCGGCTCCCCCCGGCCCCTCCTCCCCTCCCCTCCCGCGCCGGTTGTAAAGGAAAATTGCTCCCAACTTACTGGGGTCCAGGTCGGCCTTCTCCTCTTTGTGCTTGCTGCCGGCGAGCGCGTCCGCCTCGGGCGAGGGCAGTGTCTGCGGGGCGCGGTCGCGCAGCTCCCCGGGAGAGCCGTACATGTAGTCCGGGTAGCTGCGGCCGTCCCCCGGGCCGCAGTCAGCGCGGCGCCCGGGGTAGGCGTCCGGCTTGAGGGCGTAGTGACGGCCCCCGGCCGGGAAGCTGGGGAAGGAGACGGCGCCGGACAGCGGCTCGAGCCAAGTCCGCATGTAGCGCGTGTCGGCGCCGAGGTGGGGCTGGGGGCCGTACGGGTGGTACACCACGGACGACTGCGAGGGCACGGGCGCCCACGACGTGCTGAACACTGCCGGCTTGGGCGCGAAGCTACAGGACGGAAAATCGCTACAGTCCGGCACCAAACCGCTGGGTCTGGCGGCAGCGGGGTGAGCCCCCGTGGCCGGAAACCTGGACGCTAGGAGGTCTTCATTGTCGTGAGAGATGAGCGAGTCCACGTAATAGTTACTGATGGGCCCCGTCGCCGACATCGTAACAGGGTTTTACATACATAAGATTATTGTATGAACTGTATATGTACTTTTTATCTGCTCACAGAACAATCAAGGCAGGTAATTATTTTTCCAGCCTTTTCCCCGCAGCTCATTGGTTCCCCAGCCCCCACGTGATCGTATTTACCCAAAAATACGGCGCGGATCAATGCGCAGGGGCTTTTTTTTTTTTTTTTTTTTCCCGTGGCGTTTTTTTTTTTTTTTTTTTTTTTTTTTCCTCCTTTCTCCCACCCGCTTCTCTCTGCTGATCCCCGCGACCTGCGTTTTCCTGGGGGTCCGGAACACTGGACTCAAGGCGCCGGCTACCCCCTCAGGACGGCTCCTATCTCATCAGAGAAGCCCCCTTTGCCCGTGTCCACCCATAAGCAGACGGCCTCCCCGCTCCCCACACCTCAGGAGGATTTTTTTAAAAAGTGGGGTGAAAATGCCCGGGTCTCCGGACCCCCAGGGCCTAGCCGGGCGCAGGAGCCCCACAGGGCCAGGGAGGCCGGCCAAGGTAGGTGGAGGAACTATTTCTTGACGTAATCCGTCTCTGTCGGCCCCGACGCTCCCGCAGTCTCTGCGCGAGCCGAGATCAGCGATTGTCAGTTCGGAACGTGGCTTTTAAAAATGCGTTTTTAAATAGTGTGTATGTATGTATTTCTTTCTGGAGCAGCAGCAGCGAGGGAGGGAGGGTGGGAGGGGACTGGGGAAGCTGGGGTGGAGGGAGGGAAGGAGGAAAAGGGGAGCGTCCTGCTGCCACTGGCCAACTCAGCCCCCCAAATCTGGGGCAGAGAAAGCTTGGGGAAGGTGATCGGTGGGTGGGAGGGGTGGGACCTCGGGATCTCATGCACCTTTATCATCAGCTTCAGAAGTAGTCTCTTTGCCTTGGCACAAATATACAAGCGCCTCTATTTTAAATTTATTATCTATATCTATTTATCTTTCTTTGCCAGCTTGAAGAAGTGGAGGAGAGACCTACACAACTTAAGTGGGGCGTTCCCATCCCATCTTCCTGCTCACCCTCCTTTGCCCCTAACTCCATCGCTGCGACCCCCCCCCCCTCAATAAAAAGAAGTCACTCCCAGGCTCAGTCTGCAGAGAGCCAGGGTGAGAGCGGGCAAGGCGAGAGAGCGACCTCGGTCGTGGGCAAGTAGCTTGTTTTTACGTCCTTCAATAAAAATTTTATGAGGATCATTTGATTGTTCATAAATGTGTCTTTCATTAAATAAAATTGTAGGCTGTTTTTGGAACGGGAAAAAGGCAGCGGAGGGATGGGAGACAGCAATTTCTTTGGGGTCGGATGCAAGAATTCCGGAAGGGACAGTGTGATTTAGGGGAAGATTAGGCAACTTGGATTTCTCCCCCCCCCCCAATAAGTTTGGTTGCTACCCTTCATCTTGAATTTGGGGTTCGTTGCCCAGCCCCCTGCTTTCCATCAGGTTGCCCTGAGGTGGCTTAGTAAAGGGGAGCTTTAAGCAAGCAGGAAATTCTGTGTGGGTGCAGGAGATGGGGCAAGGAGGTCAGCTGGGGGGTGGGGAGGGAGAGGCAGGTGAGGAGATGTCCCCAGAGACACGGGGCATCTGAGGTGAGATGGGACAGAGTGAGTTTGAAGGAGGGGTGCAATTTCAGGGTCAGAGGAGAAGAGACCCAGACTGTGCTAGGGGAAGTAGGCAGCGACTGAGGCTAAAAGGCAGGCTCTGAGACAGCAGGGAAGGAGGATTCCCAGACCCCAGCCGCCTGCCCTTCTTTCCTCTCCTGTCACCAGGAGGGGACCAAACGCCAGGGGTGGGGGCAGGGGCCGTGTTTTCTCCCCCATCTCTGTGGACCTTTCTCCTTTGGGGTGGAGAAGGGCTGGAGAGAGGTGTCCGAAAGAGTGTAGCAGTGGAGGGGGGAGAGTGGGGAGGGGAGGGTACAGCTGTAGCCCACAGTATGGCTAGGCCCCCTCCCCAGTCTCTGCTCCTCCCCCTGGCCAGTTCTTTCCTTTTCGGTCAAGCGGGGCTGGGATTTCGACGCACGAGGGATGAGGGTAGTGCCTGACTCGGGGAGAGGCGACCTCGGGCCTCAGCCTCGTTGCCCTGGCTCCGACTGTCTTCCCCTCCCCCGGGCTCCAAGAGCTGGGAAACCCAAATTACACCAAGAAACAAAATATCTCTTTGGCCTTGATGGAGTCGGGTTAGCTGTCAATAAAAAATCTCCCTCACTAGTTCAAGGAAAAGACAGGAGGTTCCGGTCCCCCTGCCGAGGCTTTCTCCAAATCCCCAGCGCTGCCAGCACCTCCCCCAGCCGCGGGTGGCTGGGGACCCGGCCGGGTTCCTGGGCGGCTACTGGCAACGATGAGATGAACGGGGACATTTAGCCTTCAGCGGGCCCGGGACTAGCCTGCGACCAAGAGGACGCCAGGGGACAGAGCCTGAGAGAGACGGAGCCTGAGACAGCCTGAGACAGACCATCTGAAACACGGCGCTGGGCCCGCAAGAGGAAGGAAGAAAAGAGGAACGGAAAGAAGGAAGCTGAGGATTGGGGCGGGGGGGGGGGGGGGAGAAAACGAGGGGAAAATTAAAGAAAAGAAGGCAGGCAAGATGAAAAGAAACAGGAGAGCCGGGAAAGGAAGGCCTGCAGAGAGGGAGGCCGAGGAAAGGCGGCGATCCCCAGGCAAGACCCAGGCAGCACGGGGCAGGGCGCGGGTTGGCGGAGCAGCCGTGGCATTGTGCGCTCGCTTGCAGGGCCTTTGCCGCGGGACCCGCTCCGCGCGCGGCGGCCACTTCTGTCCCGACACAAAGGAGGAAGAGGCCTCCTTTCCTGCCCCTCCCGGGCGACCTGCTCTGGTGGGCACACTAGGCCTCCGGGATATAGAACTGATCTTGGCTTAGGCAGCCGCCCATGCAACTCGGGCTGAACCACGTTTTATTGGAGGAGCGAAGAAGACAGAGGTTTGATGCCCCGCGCCTCTTTTGCGTCTTCGCTAGGCGGCAGGGCTGGTATGTCCCGAGCATCAGCTTTCCTGGAGTCCATTCGTTCCTCAGGACTCTCTCCTGTGGGTTTCCTGTCTGGGGGAGCCCCTCAAATAGACATCGTGGCTGTAAACAGAGCCCCTTTCTTTCTATATCCTTTGGCCACCACCTTCTTTTCAACTCTTGAGTTGTCTGCCCACCCTGCCTGCCCACCCCGCAGAGGCAGCGGCAGCAGCAGCAGCAGCAGTGGGGCAGCTGGGATCATCCGGCCACGCTCCCTGCTGCCCTCAAATCCCCCGTGAAACCGAGGGGAGATTGTCGCCTTCATTTGGGAGGGTGGACCCGGACCCTCCCGGCACAGGCACAGCTGTGGATCGGGAAGCAGACCTCGCCCACAACCCCCTCCCTGCCAAAGCCCCATTTCACCCATTCCTTGTCCTCCAGAGGGCTGCCTTGGGGAGGGGGGCTGGAAGAGGCTAGGTGTCCCTGTGACCACCCAGCCAGGCCCTACTGGTTCCATTACTGCATGTGGGGTGTAGCCTCTGTTCTCCACATTTGGAGGTGAGGTTGCAGGTCAGGCATCTGAAGCAGACCTTCAGGCTCCCCCCAAAGCCAGGCTTGTGGGTGTGGCGGGACACCAGGGAGGAGAAGGTCATCTTCCCTGGTTCAGTCACTCCTGAATCTCCTGCCAGATCCCATGACTCTTTCTCACTCCCTTCAATTTTTCTCAGCACCATTGGGGGAAACCCGAGGGATTAGGGGGTCCTGGGCATCCCTATTGGAGAGAGGGAAAACATCCAGCTTTAGCTAGGAGCGCTGCATTCACTCTCGTTCTTAGAGCTCTCCTCCCACCCCAAAAGATCTCTCACTTGCGCACACGAGAGCCCCCTAAGGGGGGAGGGGCACTCTGACTTCATCACATCAAACCTGGGCAGCTGCCACCACAACCGAGACAGGGCCAGCACCGTGGGAAGGACAGACAGAAAGACAGACAGGCTAGAGTGGTCCCCTCCCCCTGCCCCACACCGCCTCCCTTTTAGTGATTTAAATTCCCTCCGGTTCAATCCACACCGTCAAGTTCGGATTAAATTTAAAACAGGCTTTTCCTGGTGCTCCCAGCGGGCCATCCCCAGCCGCCGTAGGCAGGGAGCCCTCTCCCAGCTCCTCAGCACCCGCCCTGCAAGGAGGCCGTGCTCCATTTGCTTTCATTTTCCTTCTCTCCCTGAAATGGGCTCATTTCACCTCCTCTCCGCTGCCCTCTCCCCCTCCCCACCCCCTTCCCAGTTCCCCTCTACTTTCCCCCCTTCTCTCTCCTCATCCCTCTTTGTTGCGGGGGGGGGGGGGGGCGGGGAACACACCCACACCCAACTCCTAGCTAAGTCCTGCGCTGCAAGAAGATACTGAGTTCTTCTGGCCTGCCGAGTGGAGAGCCGCGTCCTGCCCCCACCCCAGGTGGGTATCCGGGATCCCTACACACCAGCAGTCAGGTCCCCAAGCCCAGGAGGAGTAAACCCCCGGGGCCTGTGAACATGGCCCTCTCAACGCCACGGCCTGCCCGGCCTGCATTCCCGCCGGTGCCCCCGCCCCGCAGCCCGGCTCCAAACGGGGCTATTTCCGGCTCCCCTAACCCGGTCTGGTTTCCCAGCCTAGGGAGTGGCTGGAAAAAGCTAGCGGTGCTTTCTGCAGGGAACCTCTATGGCCCTGAGCGCGTTGTTACCTGATCTTTTGTGTGATGTGTGTATCGCAAGGAAATTTACAGTGACTTTGGAGCCCAGACTGAGGAAGCGGAGGTGGCGAAAGGAGAGACAATACGGGCCCGAAGTACAATTAAGGGGCCAGAGCCGCTCGCCTCTCCCCCGCCCTTCCTGCCCGACTGGGAGCTGTCTGGCCTCAAACCTCAGGGCGACCCGCGAACCTGGAGCCGGAAACTCAGCCCATGGCGGAGGCAGCCAGAGGACACTGCACCCAGAACGCAGGAGGAAAGCGCCCTTCCAACTTGGGGGTGCAGCAACCAGCTCTGCTGAGTCGCAGAGAATCCAATGAATGAAAAATGCACCTCCCGGCGAATTTTCCTGATTTTTTCCCCAGCCATTTTCAAGAAGGGCCCAGGGTTTGGAACGTCTCAGACAGACATACAAACTGCATCTCCCGAGGCAGACAGACTCACAACATGAGCGTGAGCCTGAAGTCAAATATAGGTTCACCATTTCCCGAAGGTTCTCTGCCAGTCTGGGCGGGCGCCGATCTCCCTACCTTCTCTCCCCTCCTGGCCTCGGAAGACCCGGAAGACATGGTCCCTCAGGCTTGATCCAATCCTGCCTCGGGAAGCACCTTCGTTACCTGCTCCTCGGCTCCCCAGGGCCACAGATGCAGGGCAGCCGCTTCCCGCCCGGGGAGGGAAGCCCGGGACGCCGCCGCCACCGCCCGCCCGCCCTCCTTTCCTCCCTCCCTTTCTCGCCCTCCCTCCCTCTCGCCCTCCCTCGCGCGCCGCCGCTCGCGGGGCCCTCCCGCGGGCAACCTGCTCTGGATCAAATCCAGGTATGTCCAAAAGAAAGAAAAAAGAAAGGACTTTTTATGTGGAAAAGAAAAAAAGACAGAAAGAAAGCCCCTTAGCTGCATTTATTTTTCCTACTCTGACGATTGGTCGGCCTCAGTTCCGGCGTCCTGGACACGGCGCTCCAGCCAGCTGCAGAGGTGTGCGGGGCCTGCTGCCTTGCGCACGCCGACCGCCGCGCCCAGCGCACCGCGCGCTCCACACTCTGGGCCTCTGTCCCCTCCCCCGCTCCTGGCAGCCCCAACACCAAACAGACCTCAAGGTCCTTCCAACAGACTCAGCATCCGGTTGCCCGCCTCGCCGCCGGCTTCTGCCCGGGAGCTCGCTCCGCTCCGTCTGCGGCCAAAGTCCACACACAATCCACCTTGTCCGTGCTCTCTGCCCTGCCCGGACCGCCCTCCTACTTCAGCCGTCCGCTGGCCACACTCGGCCCTCAAATCTGGTCCCTTGCATGGGACCCACACAAAGACCCCGCCCTGGCGTTTCCACCCACAGCCCCCCAGCTCTCAGTCACCGTCGCCCTTCACCTGTTCCGGAGAAGGGCTGCATCTCTGAGCCGAGGGCCGGGGAGGAAGGTGCGGGGGAGCCGAGGTCCCAGGGAGGCCACCGCGGATCGGCCCGGGCGGAGCGGAGCCCCCGCAGCCGGCGAGCTAGCTCGGAGACCAAGGCTTTCCTTGGCGAGCTCTTGCCTTTTCCTCCTTCTCCCGCAGGTCTCAAACACACACCGAGAGTTCAGCTCTATAAATCCTGCTCCTCTTTCCCATATCATAATTAAAAAAAACCAGTAGGGGAGGTTTTAACTTTTATTGCGATTTCTGGAGTTGGGCTGCGGAGCATATATTAAGTTTACGCTTATGCGCTCTCGGCGGGGAGGGTCCTCTAAGAAATAAAAATCCATCTTAATATCCGCAGACGAGAGAGATAATTTCTTCCCTCCTCTTCACGCTGTTCCTTCGGAAGACTCCCTTCGACTGAAGCGAATAAAAAATCGCCATCGTCTTAGCCACAATCCACCGCCCCAGGGCCCTGGGGTGGTCTCTGGCCACCAGACTGACCCTCACCTTGGCTCTAGGAGACCTTCCCCCGTTACTTGGGACTTGGGGGGAGAGGGATACCCGGCCCCCGACTCTGTGGCCACCCCCCCCCCATAAGCCCACCGGCTCTGAAGCAGAAATAGGGGCAGAAGCACCCAGAGCTCAGAAGTCATTCATTGGTGAATTTTGGCCCATGAGGGACCCTGACTCCCGACCAGGCACTCTGGAGCGCCCCGCCCCTGTCTGAGATTCTCTTTACCCCAACTGCCCCATGGCTCGGGCAGCCTGAAGACCTAGAGGCTGCTAGTGGCTCTCAAGCCTGGCGAGCCCCTTGCCGGTCTCGCACCAGCTGGCCTGCCTCTCTGGAAGCCTCCCCATTTCCCCCTGAAGCCGTGGAGGGGTTTGAGCACTTCCCTCCAAGGGAAGCGGAGATTTTTTTCCCCCCAGAAGGGGATGGGGACAGACAGAAAAACAGACTGACAAATTTAGTTGGAGAGAAGAAAAGATCTATTTCCATTTTCTCCTCCAACCTCCATGGGGTCCAAAGAGATCCCTTTGTAAAAGAGAGAGAGGGAGAGAGAGAAGTAAACGAGTACACAGGATTTGAGAGCGCCGGAAGGCACTCACATATATTCCCCTAGCAGACTACTGGGAGACTATAGAACTCGATGCATATATATTCCAACAGGGACATAATTTGTTCCCCTGTTTGAGAGTTTATAATGTTCTAATAATGGTAATAATTACAAAGTAAGAGAACCAAGAACCTGTCCACCTTCTTTTGGCTTTCTCTCTTCCAGTCTCTCTGAGAACATGGGTGTATCTCCCCACCCTCTCTGACCCCCCATTTTCCCCTGCAGTCATTGAAACCTCTTTTGAGGGCCTTCTCTCTAGTAACCAGGGCTGGAATTGAGGAACCAGAGGAAGAATTGTTGCAAAGTTTACATTTCTCAGATTCCCCTCACCCCATATTTCTCCCTCCTCCCTCTGGCATCAGCCAACAGCCTTCCCAACATGGTCATGGTGGGCACTGGCAGCCGCCCTTCACCCAGACAGATCCACATAGTGCAAAGGCAGGCAGCCGCCTGATAACCACAGACACACAGATACACAGACCAAGGCCTATGGGCCACGGACAGCTAGACAGACACCAGTGCCAGGTTCCTGCTCTGATGTTTCCCAGTAGGGTGTGTGTGTGTGTGTGTGTGAGTTTCTACTTGGACTTGATGGCTTTCCTCTAACCTGCCAACACTTCAAATATGCCCTTTCCCCTGGAGATGAGGCTTTGGAAAGGCAAGGGGAGGTGGCTGGGCTGTTGCACAGAGCTCCCCAACTCTTGGGACCCCCAGGCACCCTACTTTTCTCAAGGGAAGCCCCAGCCCCAGGTTACCAGAGGCAGATTCTTTCCTTAGACATGGCAGATGAGAGAAGCTAATTTTTCCAGAGATTCCCTTCTCTTTCTGTGCCCCTCTCTTTCTTAAGGGTCCCACCCCACCCTGCTGCCCAACTCAGCTGCCAGGCCACCTCTTATGCAAACTCCTGAATTTCCTAGGAATTGGCTGGCCCTTCTTTGTCTGTATCCATCAGCTGGGACCAGGAGACAATAGCTTCAGGGAGAACTCTTCCTCAGCCACAGGGGTTGGGACAGGCTGAGGAGGGAACGGTATAAAGCAGGCTTCCCCAGATTGGTCCCACAGCCCAACTCACAGCTTGCCCTCCTTGGTCTGCACCCACTTAGCCCTATCTGGGAGGGGACCGTGGGGCGGTCCCACCGGGGAGGAAGGGTTGGGGCCCTCGACGAAAACCGACTGATGTAACTCAGGCAGTTTCTTGTTGCCGAGTTCAAAACTCAATCCCAACAACATGAAACTACCTAAGCCACAGATCAGCTGAGCAAGCAGGGCGGGAGATTCAGCTTTGCATCTATCCGGAGGAGAAGGGAAGGGGGTTGGGGAAGGAAGAAATTCAGCCCCGTCCCCCTTTCCGCCCCCACAACCTCCCTAAGGACTAGAGAGTAGACTTTAGGTGGTTGGGTGGGTAGGGGGGTCTGACTGCCTCATCAGCTTCTGGCCTAAGCAAATTGCTAAGGGAAAATCTGTTGAAACGGGACCGCTGGTCACCGAACCCCTGCCCCGCCCCCCTCCCCACTTGGCAGTAGAGATATTCCCCTGCCTCTGGCCCTGGCCCTGGGGGCAGTTGGATTGTCCTTTAACTCTGGGACTGGGTCCCCAGGCTTGTTCATCTGTCTCTCCTGCCCTCTTTTCCTAGACTGCCTCTTATCCCTTCCCTCCCCCAGCTGGCTTCAGCTTCTATGGGTGACCGAACTATGGTGCCTGTGCTCCAGAGCTACTTCCAATCAGGCCACATGTCTGGCAAAGCCCTGCAGCCAGGGATCGTTGGGGCCCGAGAGCCCAGACAAGGCTCACGCCCAAGCCAGTAAAAAGCAAGAAAACCTAAGCTTCAAGCCTCAACTCTTTCTAGCCCACCTTCTCTGCCCCCTCCAGCAGACGACCAGACTGATCAGCACCTAACCCCTTGTTTCGACCTCGGGGCAATGCAAAGCGCTCACGAGGAGAAAGGAGCCAAAACCCACCAATTCACCCCTTCAACAGCAGAACCCCACGGCAACAGGCCGGGGACAGGAAGAGAGGGAGCTCACAAGCGCTACCCTCCGCAGCCAGCAGCCACAAGGCAAGCCTGGGCTCTCAGCAAGCCCCGATGCCCGAAACACCTTCCTCCCTGATCTGCCCGCAGAGCGCCCGGCACCTGGGGACGCGGCCAGTCCCCACTCCGCCGCCAAGAGAAGAACAAGAAACCGCTTCTCTTACCTTGTCGCCTCCTCCTCCTGCCGCTGCCAGTGCTTCTGCTGCTGCTGTCGAGGAGGGGGGGAGGTGGAGGGTGGAGGCTAAGCTCCTCGTCCCCCTCCGGCGGTTAAGTTTATTCCTCTCCTTGGATGGGGGGGGCTCTTGGGGTGCCCCCAGCAGTGGTGGGGTGCGCCTGGCCCAGCACCCCAGGCAATCAGATCCGTCTGCTCCTCAAGATTGCAGTTTGCTCTCTGCCTCTTTCCCTCCTCCAGTCACCTTTAAATGCATCTTTTACTGCAGCACCACATTATATTTGCAGATCATAAAATCCACCTCTCGCGCGCACCAAGACCGTCCTGACATTACTGTTTTATGACCTTGACTTATTGTGGTCACCTGGATAATATTTAAATCAACGTTATGGTCTCTCACTTACATTAAACCCGCCAAGAGACGTTCTAGAAAGGCTCTAGGAGATGAGTCAAACACAAAACACACACATCCACACACTCAGCCTCTTGGGGGGGGGTGTCGCTGAAAAAATGCTAAAATAAGAAAACATCCATTTGAGGATTGCAATTCTGGAAATTTATTAAGATTTTTTTTTCTCCATTAAGGAAGCTACATGCAAAAGATACAACATACAGAATATCTTTAAATAACACAACTCCCAGACAGGGACAGGGCGGTTTTTGGTGTGTGTGTGGGGGGGCAGTCTGTCTTTGCTTCACTATATTCCTTTTTTTAAAATTTTTTAATTTTTCCTTTTGGATGGAATTTCTGAGATGTCAGTGGAGGGGGGATGTGGAGGTGCTGGGGGAGGGATGGGAGAAAAGCAGAAAGCAGTACAGATAAGAGACTTCAAGCAGATTCTCAGAGCGACTGGAAGCTAAAGACATGGAGAGGGGTTTCGGTGGAGGCGCTGGGCGCTACGACAAACACACGAACACTAGCCGAACTTTCTGAAACGTCTATTATTCTAAGGAGGAAATGCAGCAAGGAAGGAGCGATTCTGACTGTGCTCTGCGGGATTACAGACCCTCTCTGGCTGGTTTTTCCCCTCTTTTTCCCCCTACAATCGGGTGGATTCGACCTTAACTTTGCATGGAGAACAGAATGCTGTGTGTGAGTGCATTGGGTGAGTGAGGGGTTGGCACACGCACCAGCCACACTCCCACCCCGTCTATGCGGGCACACACCACACCCCACACTCCGGTACCCCGTTTCTCATGATTTAGATGGAAGCATCTTCGCAGGACGAACCATAGGTCCTTTGGAAGGAGAGTCTGAGGTCTTTGCTCTTTTTGCAGGCGCGTTGCATTTATACTCAGGGAGGAAAAAAAATATACCACCAGGCACAAAGGGAGGAGGGGCGGGGAAAGGAAGGGGGAGGGGAGGGGGAGGGGAGGCCGCGCGCTCAGGTGAAATTAAAATTGGAGGTCAGTTCCCGGATCCGATTCTCTCGGTTCATTTTCTTGAGTTTCATTCTGCGGTTTTGAAACCAGATTTTGACTTGTCTGTCTGTAAGGTTAATGGTCTTGCTAATCTCCAGGCGGCGCTCTCGCGTCAAATACATATTGAACAGAAATTCTTTCTCCAATTCCAGCGTCTGGTGTTTAGTATAGGGGCACCTCTTCTTCCTTCCGCTCTTTGCTGTCAGCCAATTTCCTGTGGTGTTTTCTGCCTTTATCTCCTCTGTTAAAAATAACATTATTTACATAAGTATCCCTTGAAGGCGCAAACCCTCGCAGCGCGCTGCAGCCTTTGCCAGCCTGCTGTGGGGGCAGCGGAGGGAGCTCAGGGGAGCTGCTCTGTCCTCACCGGCCTGGCCGGTAAGGTCCTCTAGGGCTCAAGCCTCTTAGACTCTCTTTGGGGTCTAGACTTATTGGGGAGAAAGAGAGGTGGTTTTTGCTTCCAAAGCATTTAATACATTTTAATTACCCAAGCCCACCTTCATCTGAATCATCTCCCTTTCCCCCAGACTGCTGACCCTGGTGGGTGCCCAAAACCTCATGAGGCTCCCCCTCCTCTGCTCCATTCCAAACTCTGGAAAAATCCAACGAGAAGGAAAAGCATTTTCCAGGCCCCAGACCAGAGTGCAGAGTCCACCCCGCTGCCCAGAACAATTCCCAGAGAGCTCTGACCTCTTTAAACTCAGTGGAGGGACTTTACCCCAGTTTCTGTGGCCAGGAGGCCATCACAAGCTGTTCCTTCCCCAGGCCTCCAGCCTTGCTCCTACCTGAGATGCCAGAGACCCGACTCTGTCCCACTCCCCATTACCAGCTCTTTCTCCACTGGGCATTTCCCTTAGGTGTGTGTAGCTGGGCAAGGGGAGCTTGTGTGGGGCAGCAGAGGTCAGGGGCAACAGCTCTAGGGCACACTAAGGAGTCCTCAAACAACTTCCCTGGCCATAGGAGCTAAGGTCAAGGGGGAGAGATATCCTGAGGAAATGCTGCCTCCTGGTAAAATCTGCCAAATCTGTGTGTATGTAGATGTGTATACCTGCATGTACATGTGCATACCTCTAGAGAGGCACACACACCTACACACACATACATACACAGATAAGTACACATGTGTCTATTTATATAAGGAGATACGGTAAGTTTAGTGTGCATTTCCACTTATCTTATTGACAGCTTCTCTCCCTGGCACACATTCTTGCTGAAATGGACCAGCCCTGCTCCTCAAGCAGCAGAAGGGACCTTGGCTATATCTTTTTTAGGGAAAAATCCTGAGTCTGGAGAAGGAGCACCCATCAAAGGGCTCTGCTGATAGCTCTGTGGTCTGATCTCCTCCTATGTCAAATGAAGCTGTTTGTTTCCTGGATCTTATTTTGGGGGCTCTAGGGAAACCAGGAAAATGCAAACTTGAGGCTGCTATCTAAAAAATCTGAATTTCCTTAATTCTTCTCCAGCCTCTGCACCTGCAGCCTCCTGACAAATTGTTTAATAAAGACTCTGCATATCTAGGTCTGTCCTGCTTATTTTCTTATTAGGGTTGCTGGATTTTTTTTGGGGGGGGGGGGTTACAAACGGGGAAGGTTTGGCCAAGCCCTCTTGCCTCTGGCCTGGTGGAGACACCAAAATGGGGGACAAGAAGGGCACAGGCAAAGGGCAGGCTAAGGGCCACCTAGCTGGGGGAGGGGGTAATCTCAGGCTTTTATGGGAAGGGCAAGAAAGGGGTACCTACCAGAATGGGAGCAGTTTGAGTTAAGAAGTGGGCTTGTTAACCTTGACTTTGCTTTTGATAAAGCTAAAATGCAGGTTTTCCTGACCAAAATCTGCCTCCCACCCATGCCCAGGGTTTGGGGAGCGGATGTAAAATTAAACCTTCCCCATGCACACGTGCTACAGTGAAGGCTTCATGGATGTGGGTACCGCCCTCTCCTCCTCCCCTTCACGCACATACACCTTTGCCCATTTTCTGACCAGGGTCTCTATGGGCTGATTTGCCAAGGCTACCTTTGCAGAGCAGACACAAGAGGGTGAGGCTCTGCCCTTGCTGGCCAAAAGAGAATGTGTGCATGTATAAGCAGGCATGCGTGAGTGGAGTGTACGCGAAGCGTGTGAGAGGGGTGTGTGTGAGTGTGACACAGGTCGCCGCCAGCATGCATGTGTGCCGCATCCATATACAAAGCGCCAAAAGATCCAGGCCACCCTCAGCCTGCTTTGCTCTCCATATTTTCTCTGTTCCTACATACAAATGATCCACTCTTATATATAGCCCCCAGTAGCCAGGATTGGGAGAGCAAATTTATTCCTCCCCATTGAGCTTTTTCAGATGCTTTTTGTACTAACTTTTTAGGAAAAGTCGTTCCCTTCAGCCTTCCTCTCCTGCTCCCGTTTCCTCCACATTTTTTCTCCAGGTGTCAGAGAAAGGTCCTAGAGGCCCCCAGTTCCTGCAGTAGAAATGAATTTTGAACCCTGAGCTTGAACTCTGACCAGGTTTTCTCTTTCCAACCAAAATCACAATGAAATCCAACCAAAGTCACATTCCCTTTCCAGAGAAAACTGCTTGCCACGCACACAGAAATTTCCCAACCATTCATTTGTAAGCTGCTTTTGGAAACCAACGGAAGAAAAATTAACCAGAAAAAAAAAAAAAAAAGAAAAGAAAAAAGAAAAAAAGTAAAGGAGGAGACAGAAAAAGGAAAGGAAAGGAAAGAAAAAACTTGGAACATTCTCAATACCCTGCTCCAACGCCACCCCTAAGCTGGGTGTCTGGGGGCAGGAGGGACGTGGCAGGCAGCCCTTCACCTCCACCTCTTCCGGCCCCAGCCCCGCTGCCTGAGGCCCGGGCGGAGCCAAAGACCGCAGGAGCCTAAACCACACGCACAAATCGGACCCACAAACAACAAACAGTGTTTCGCAGGAAGCAATTTTCAAATGGGAAAACGCTGTAAAGCGAAATTCCCCTTCTCCCAAGCCTTCCCTAGCCCCTGGTCCAAAAACGCCATTTTAAGCTTTTTGCAAGCCTCTGACCTGAGCGGGGAAATCAGCCCCCCAGGACACCAGCCTAGAGCAAGCGAACCAAAGCCAGCACGCCCCCGGGAGCGGACCTCGGCCCTGGGCTGTCCTTAGCGCCCGCAGGCCGCCCGCGGTGCGCACCACCCCCGCTTCGGCACCCAAGACCGCCGCCCGCCTGGCACTTCCACGTCGCCGCTTACCTTCCTGAGCCAAATACCACACCACCAGCCCGGCGCTCAACAGAATCTCAAGCTGGGGTCGCATTCCCGAGACAGCCCAACCCCCCCCCTCAGCCCCTCGCCCCAGCCAGGAAGACCAAGTGCCCAAGCGTCCTAGCCCGGCCCGCGGCCCAGGCGGCCTTACCTTTCGCTTCGTTGTCGGAGGTGTCTGGGCTGGAGTCTGCGGTCTTGGCCCGCTCCTTCTCGCTCTCCGAGGGGCTGCCTTTGGGGCCCCCCAGGCTTTGCTCGGTCTTGATCTCATTGGGACTGGGAGTCTGGCTGTCGGACTTGGGGGTCTCAGGGAAATTCACTTTGCCCCCGAGCTGGGGCGACTCCAGATGTTCCGCGCGCGGGTTGAGACTGGCCCGCTGCTCGAAAGGGGCTTCGAAGTCGTTGGCCCCGGCACAGTGGGTCGGCTTGTCCAGCGCCGAGTAGCTCGGGCTGGCGCGGTAGTAGCTGGGCACGGGCACCTCGTGCTCCCCAAGGCAGGACTCCGGCAGGGGGTGGGAGTAGAGAGCTGCCTCGGGGCCACTTTTCGCCCGCTTCTCTGCGCTGTACATGCAACAGACATTCTCTTCCTTGACACTAGGTGGGTAGGAGCAGGAGGACAGCGGCCTGCCAACAGGTTGTTCCAGGCGGTAGGCGGCTTTGGGATCGCCCCAGGAGTCCAGCTGCGAGAGGTAGGACGGGTAGGTATTGAGGGCGAGGTTAGGGCTGCCGCCCTCGTCCCTCTTGGAGAGCGAGGGCGCGAGTCCGCAGCCCCTCATCACCCCGCAGTTGAAGTCATTCCCAGATTGCATATACATGCCTGCGCTCCGGCTATAGCGCTCTCCTCCGCCCGGCGCAGCCAAGGGCTCCGCGTACGAGTTCGGAGTTACATTGCGAGGGCATGTCATTTTCAGAGAGAGGGGTTTTTAAGGAGCAACACTACAGCGGAGGAGCTGACATCTTTTTTTTCCCCATCCGGGAGGGGGGGGGGCGATTGGAGGGACTGGAGGGGAAAGAAGGGGAGGGGGGGAAATATCAGCTCCATAATTATCCGCGCATTCGGTCCTCACCATGTGACGGCTAGACCAATGGGATTTGAAAATGGCCTTGATGATTCAGACGGCCGTGACGTCAGCGGGGTCAAGTTGTCGACAGGCGGAGCGCGCAGCGTGGAGTAACAGCGCCACCTAGCAGCCACCTCGGGGTAGGGGTGCCGGAGCCCTTCTCCGCGAACAAAGGAAGCGGCCCTGGGGCGGCAAGGGCGGGAGGGGGCTGGAGGGGGCTGGAGGGGGACGGGAGGGGGGGGAGGTTCTGGGGAGAATGGGGTTTGTTTACCCGGGAACCAGTCTGTAACTCCTGGGGAGAGGGGGGCGGAGTGGGGGGAAATGCGGGAGAGAGGGAAAGAGCTAGACAACTCAACTCGGGGCTCAAAACAGTCAAATTCAAATTAAAAGGTCAAGACACGATTCAGGTACTTCTTTCCCTCCCCTCACCTTTCCTTTTTCCTCTCCTCGCACCCCGCTCCCCGCTTCTTCCCCGGGGGTGGGAGTGGGGTGAGGTTTTCGGAGGTGCTTCGGTGGGCAGAGAAAGAGAGAAAAGTTAAGGAATCCCAAACAGGATGAAAGTTTCTGCTCCTGACTCCTCGTGTCTCGCGCTTGGCCCTTGTGTCTGGGCGCTCCGTGGACCGCCTGTCTCGAAGGTCGGTTGAGTTGCAAGTTGACTGTGGGGGTTGGCGGGAAAACTCCAGAGTCAGGGGTTGACCAGTGAGGGGGTCACGGCCACTTTAGGGTTGCCGTGGAAAGGAGGCTCCAAGTGGATTTAGGGGCCGGGGACGAGGAATCCGGCGACCAGAGGCGTCAGCTCTCAGATCCCCGGACCCGTGGCCTGGGCCTGGCTGGGTGGGCGGCTCCTGGACCATCTCAGGGGTGGGAAGGCTTTGGCCTTGGAGCCCGTTCAGCTGCTTTGCCTCAGGCCGCGGTGGCCCTCTTTTTCCGCTTGACCTTGTCCTCATTAAAACGGGGAATATTTCCCGGAGAGAAAGTGGGAATCCGCCTGGCCCCGGCTGGTTTGGGAGAGCCATGTAATGCACGGGAAATCAGCACCGGAGGTGGACCGAATTCGACCCAGAGAAGTGTCCTTTACAGAGCGAACGGGTCGGGGGCATTTTTGAAAGGAGAAAGGTGGTCAGTATATTTTTGTTCTTGTTGTTTAATAAAGGGAAGTGAGAAATAAGGGGAAACGTGTGCTCCAGAGAGTTTTTTTTCCTCCGTTTCTCCATCGCCCTTCTCTCCAAGCGAACTAAACTCTCCACCCCTTCCTCAGGAAACGGAATCTGGAGAATATGTTGTCTTTCCGGTCGCTCCTCATTTTTCCCTGGACCGAGCCTACAGTTTGGACTTTCAGAAGGGCAGGAGCCTGGCTAGGAAAAGACTGGAGCTCCAGGCGCCCTGGCTGGAGGCGTGAGGAGGCTGGACCGCAGCTAGAGAAGCCCAAGCCAGTGGCTGCTAGAAGGGGGCAGCGGAAAGGAATCCACCGAATTCCCCCTCCCCATCCCAGGGGACAAGAGAGAAGGTGGAGGGCTCCCTGAACTCCCCGAAAAACTGGAAGGAAATGCGGCGCGCGCGTGTGACTTTCTTGCGGGGCTGGCCAGGGTAGATTCGAAATGGTTTTGTGTTTTCATTTGCAGGGGTCGCCGTGGGCTCTGCATGGGGGGTTGGCCTGGACAAGTTTAGGCTGCTTAGGCCCCAGACAGGGCTTGGGACAGCCCCGGCAGCAGCCAAGCCAGGGAGCCATTTGTCCCACCTCCCACTCCGCGGGAAGCGGCTGAGGCTTTATGGCCACTCTGTTTGTATTATCTGCATAAGTCTTTCCCCACCAGTTTGATCGAAACCCTTCGCTTTTACGAGGACCCAACGAAAATTCCCCATCATATTTATCAGCCGGGGATAAAAATTTAGTATGGGAACTGATATTTCCTCATTTATGGGGCGATGAAATTAAAGACCAAAGCAATTGAGAATTATATGGCTTTAGGGGGTTCCCTCCCCCCTCTTTCACATTTCCTTTATTTTCCTGCTTGGTGTGTCTGGCCCTGGAGTTTGGCCAACCAGTCCCCTGCCCTTGCCCCCAGCCCCATTTGGGGGTCTGGTGGACCCTTTCCCCCATTTCTAGGTGCCGCTTGGCCACCTCAACTTCTCCTGGCTAGTCTCTGCTTGTTAGTAGCTGAGGGCCAGGGCAGTGCTACCGGAGCCTCTGCGGAGGTCAGATGGGGACTGGGCTGGGGGGGCTGGCAGGTCGGGAAGAGCCGCACAGGGGACGGGTCGAGTCCAGCCTGGGAGAGGTGGGGGAGGCAGCGGAGGAGGGTGAAGGAGACATACTCCAGATTACTCCTTGAAAACAACCAGCCAGGAGGCTTAACCTCGGGAAACAGCGGCCTTGGGGCCTGTCTCCCCTTCCCAGCCAAACCCCCACCCCAAGCCTACCCCTCACCTCAGCGATGAAAAGGGATGGAGTCTCTTCAGAATCCTTATCATTTTGATGGAAATAACCCCCCGGGGAGAAGGAGCCTTCCGCCTGGACTCCCACCTCCTCACAAGAACAAATAGTGTTTAAAGTTGAAATAATTAGAAGTATGATAAACATGGCCCATTAATGAAAAAAGAAATCAAATTCATCAGCCTAAGTGGGACCCCCGGTGGGACAAATGTTTGCCTCTAATTACGCAGGATAAACGCAAACCCGGCGCCGTTAAACAAGAGCCAGAGCGGCCACAGACTTGAATAACTTGTTGGTTTTTCCACAGACTTTGGATTCTGCCCCACTGAAGGTAAAAAGAACGAAGTGAACCTGCAGACCATGCAAGGGAAGCATTGGTGCTGGTCCTGGAAAATCTGGCTGGGCCTGTATCCCAACCCTGCCCCCTTGGGCTCGGTCTTTTCCGAGGCCATGAGCAAAGGGCCATTTCAGTCCTATTGTCCCAACCTGGCGTTCAAAGGCATGCGGTCCGCCCGGGCCACCCCGCCTGCCACCGCTGCCAGAAGCCCAGAGGCCCTGCCCCACAGAGCCAAGACCCTCCCTCCTGCACCCCTGGGGTACCTGGATGGGGTCCAGGGGAAGTCTTTGTGTTGCTATGATGACCCCCTTATGGACTCTGTTAAGCTATTTCCCCAACTCTCCGTGGGGGCTGAGAGAACTGCGCCTCTGCTTGGCCTCCGGGGCTCCCCCTTCATGCGTCAATTTGGGAATGTGAAAATCCAAGGTTTGCTGGGCCACAGAGGGGCTCAGACTACACCTAGGTCTGGACAAATCCCAGCCACCCCAAGACTCCTTGTTGGTTGCACCCTTCCTGTCGCTATCCAGACCCAGGAGGGGCAGCAGGGAGGAGGCTGGGCCTGCTGCCGCCTGCGGGGCTGAGAGCCAGAGAGGAGAGGAGGCGCTGCTACCGAGATGTGGGAGCGCCTTGCATGCTCCAAAGAATTCGGTGGGTTTGCAGAGGGCTTGCAAGGGGCATGCAGGGCTGGGGCGCTAGGGGTCCCCGAATGAAAGCAGAAGGAAAATGTGGTGCTCAACAAACAGGAAGCTTGGCTGTTTTTTTGTTTGTTTGGAGGGGGGGTGGCTCTTGCCCTCAAAGTGCCCCCAGAAGCACCCCGATTTAGTCATCGAAAATTAGCGTAGTGAACCCATGAGGTTAAGGAAGTCACCTGGGAAATTCCAAAGATGAAGTGAAGAAGGAAGAGTGTCTCTTCCTTTGAGGTGAGATAATAAAATAAAATAATAATCAAGTGTGTATCGATATCTCTTCAAGTGAAATGGAAAACAAAATTACACCAGTGGCAGAAAATTTCCCCCTCTCGTTTTGGAGGCGGAGATAAATCAAGCTCGTCTCAAAACTTGAAGGAGAGATTTGCTTCTTTTCTTCACCAGCACTGGGCTGTGCCGCGGTTGAATCGAAAGCAGGGAGATTTCAGGCGAAATGCAGTATGCTCAGAGGCTCGGATCAAAAGATTTTTAAACAGGTAGAAGAGGGAGCGGGAGGCACCGACACTTAGAGTGCATATATTCGGTCTACTGCGGATCTTGCGGCCACACGGGCAGCCTGGCCCGCGGAGGCGGCTATCACATCTGGACTTTGCACACGCTTGCACCCAGACGCTCTGGAGTTGTGCATGTGTCTAACTGGCGCTTAATTGTGTGTACAGAACCACTCATATTCACTTTTACCCAAAGCGCTCCCTAAGATCTTGGCATCCCGAGATGCGAGATTCCACGCCATCCGTACTGCTTCCTGACTCTGCCGAAACCCGCCAGTTACTTAACTTTTGCCTCCTGAATCGAAACCAGACAGCAAACACCTCGGAGAGCAGTGTTGGGAGGAGAAGATGGGTGGGAGGATATCTTGGGGGCTGGGGGGTGGGGAGGCTTCTGCTCCCTCCTTTAATGGTTAGCGTCCAAGTTGCCCCAGTAGGCCTGGTTTCTGGCCGTAGTGAGGGCTGCGGTTGGACCGGCTTGCTGCGGAGAAAAACCCCTCTCCTCCATCACCGGCTAAATTCCTTTCAGAAGATCCAGAGACCTAAGCCAGGCGCCTCAGCACAGCGCTGCTCTGCTTTCTATCTCCTTTCTTTCTTTCTCGTTTCTCTCTTCCTCATCCTTTCTCTTTATTTGCTCCTTTCTCTTTCCATTTTTCTTTCCTTCTTCCCTAGTTTTGAAATTTTTTTCCTTTCTTCTCTTTTACCGATCCATTTTCTTTCTTAATTCCTTGTTTTTCTTATTTCCCCATTTCCTCTTTTCCTTCCTTCTTTCTTTATTATACAATTTATTCTTTGATCTTTTCTTTCTTCTCCAATTTTCCCCTTCCTCTTGACTCTCCCCTGGACTTCCTAATTTTTCTCTGTTTTGTTGGGCTCAGTGAGGGGGATAGCACCAGGCTCCGTCGCATTGCTTCCCAGCCCTGCTGCTAAGGCTTGGAGTTGACCTTCCGCCTTCAGTCTTAGCTCCCGTCCTCACAAGGCAAAGTGGAGGGCTGTCGGCCTCTGGCAGCCAGGCCTCAGCAGTCGCCATCAGAAGGAAAGAAAAGTGGGCTCTGGGGCACTTCCCCATTGACACCGATGGTTCCCTGAAGCTCCGGGTTCCAAGGGTGCGGTATCTTCACTTTCTTTGCCCCAAAGGAGCCTTGTCCGACAGGCCTGCTTTCAGAGAAGTCGCCCCATCTGTGTCCGAACTTCCAGAGCCAAACACTAAAATGATCCCAATTTGAGCCCAGCTGGTGCCCCCAAGGCTGGAGTTAGGGGAAATGAGGGGAGTGGGGTTCTGTGGGTCCCAGGTGGAGGCAGGCCCAAGGGTCATGGTGAGCTGGGCAACTCAAAGCTATATTGCCTCACGGGCACCTTTGTTTTCCTGGATCCTGGCTTGCAGCCTGCCAGCCCTCTGTCTCCCTCAGTCCTACAACCAGGAGTTTCTTGGCGTTTAGGATTCTGCCTTTCTTCAAACCCATTGTTGACTCCGCAAAGAGGGGATACAGGGCTGTGTGTGCACAGACCCTCTCAAACTGGCGGTCTGGGTCAAGGTTATGGGTCTCCACTTTGTGCAGTGGATTGGGGTTGTGTGTGCAGGGCTGTGTGTGTGTGTGTGTGTATGTGTGTGTGGGAGAGAGCATGGTTCCTGGATGAGGACAAGAGAGTGTGACAGGGGAAGACTGGTCATGCTGATATAGATTCTTTCTCATTCTTAGGCAACCCCAAACTTTGGGGGCTCGCAAGGTACATCTCAAGCGCAAAGTCGACAAGAATCTCCTGAGGTCTGCAGCCCTTGCCAGCTGGTGGCCCAAAAGCTGAGTCCAAAGTGGGCCTCCAGGAGGATTGATCCCAACCTTCAAGTCTTGTTTGCCTTAGGCAGAAAGAGGCAGCCCCAGACGCTTTCTGGGCCCCAGAGCCCCTCTTTCCTCTCCTTCCCAAAGATCCTGAGATTTCATCCCATGGCAGGACCGAATTTTTATGTTGGAAAAAAAAAAAAAAAGAAGGGGGAGTCTTGTAAAACTTTTATGCCAAACAAAGTTATAAAAACTTCCTAGGCATTGCCTTTTCCAAAGGTTTATATGAATAATAAAGAGTGCAGTCGCGTGCACATGGTTCTGGCAGGCTCTGAGCAGGAAGGGTGCAGCAGTGCTAGCCATCCCCAGGGCACAAGGAATCCCCAGGGGCCGCCCCCTTCAGGGAATACTGGCTCAGAAAGGACTTGTCCTACAGATTCCGGAGAAGGGCGGAGAGAGGAAAGGGGAGGCGCCCTTGACTCCCTTGAAGTTCAAAGTTCTTCTTTGCTCTGGTGAGGAAAACCCTCTCTGCTCTCAGCCCACTCGAGAAATTAGCCCAAGGTAGTTCCTTCCCCTCTGCTGGAGAACTGGATCTGGCTATCCCCAATTCAGCTCACTTTGCAGACACCTGGTCTGCACCTTTCTGGCTTCCCCCAAAGCAGGGCAACCCCATCCCCTCCATCTAAGACACCCAAGACCTGTGAGCTTTCTCTCAGAGATGCTCAGTGGGGTTCGTGAGGCTTCTTCCAAGAGGCCTTTGCACTGCCCTTCCCTGGCATCCTAGGGGTCTGAGAGGCAAAGAAACCCCAAGCATAGGGCTTCCCCCAACCGATTTCTCCTTTCAAGTCCTCCAGGTTCCCCCTGTACCCCTAAAGCCCATAGAGGGAGGGGAGGGGCCCAGGGCTCACTCTCTCAGCCCACACCACTTAATACCCTTGTAAACTCCCACGTGCGCTATAAACTTGGATTTTTACAACCAACATTCCTCCTTAGCTCCGGGAAACTTTGAACTCGGCCTCGGGTTTATTTACTGGGGGTGGGGGGCGGGTTGGGAAGGTTGGGGAGCTGGGAGCTGAGAAAGGCCGGAGGAGAAGAAGGGAAATGCGGGGCAAGGGTGGGGGTCTGGGGTGTGCCGGCGAGCCAAGACCCTCCGCTGTAGATTTGTTTACTATTTAGGGCGGAAGCGTTTTCTAACACAGGCCAGACTGGGTCGTTAAGGACGAAATGAAACTGGGTTTAGAGGCGTGGGGGGGAGGGGGGGCGCTTTATGGCGGCGTCTAGACGAGGTTCTTTTGTTCCTGGGCAGCGCCGCGGCTGGAGGGGATTACCCAAAGAGGCTGAGCCCTAGGCAAGGGGGGGTGGACATCCTAGAGGCCAGAAGGTGGGTTTGTTTGGGGGACAGAGACCCCTTTTTTCTCCTTTTCAGAGGGTCACTGAGGACTGTCAGGTTGCCGGGCCTGGGTCACAGAAGCCTTTGTTTTTCCTTCAAGATGACCCCCACTCCTTCTTAAACCCATCCTGAGGGATGCACACTGCAGGGAAAGTGATAATTGCAGGTTTTAAATATTTTTCTCCAAAATCAGGAGTCAGTTGGAGATTAATAGTTTGCTTTATAAACCAGTCCATTCCACAGAACTATCTCCTATTTTACACAAAACATAGCTGGCAGGCCAACGTTCCCTGTTATGGCTGGTGGATAAATATACCCAGAGAATTGTCGTGCACACAAACACACACACGCACACATACACAAGATACTCAGTTGCATTTCTGCCGGCACTCACTAAGCACTGTTGATGGTCACACAGGCCAGAGGACACAAGCCCTAGTTGTGCATGTGCTCAGATTTACTCCACATTACAAAAGTGTGCAAAGAATATTCCTTCTCACGTGCACCCATAGGCACATTGACTAAAAGAAACTATAAGGACACATGGGGAAATTGTGGGGCCATATATACACACCCTGGTTTGTGTGTCTTGTCTGGAAACCCACATTTGCAAAGTAGGGATTCGGACATAAACTGTGGGATCCTCGCCATTAAAAACGATGGAACCCAGATGCAAGCGTCATCAACGGTGCTTTTATCTTTCATCCAACAGAATTATATTGACAAAAACATTTTCTGTGAATGACACAAGAACAGTTCTCAAGAGAAGGAAACAATGAGAGACCTGGTCCCTAACCTCTGCCCCCAAATAACGAATTCGGTAACAGACACCGCCCAAGTCCCCTTACTGAAAGCCTCGAAAGGACCATAGATATCTTTATACAGAAGAAACACGCAGCGAATATAGATGGGTGTGGCAACTGTCCCCGAGGGTCACCTCCTACCCCAGGGCTGCTCCCTATGCCAACCCCTACAAAACAAATCTCTGGGGTTTTCTACACCAGGAGACCCAGTATATAAACATCACCGGAGCCCCCAGCCCAGGCGTCTGGTTGTGTCTGGAGGAGCCTGCCATTTGTGCCTGAGGGGAAGGGCCTGGCCCCACCTTCCCACCCCCAGGGGCCTCCGAAAGGAAAAGGAGGGGGCTGGTTTCTCCTCCTCTCCCCTCCTTCCTGCAAAACTGTGTATTAAAATTCCAATACAGTCATCTCATAGAGAAAAAAAAGGAAAGCCCTATCCTCAGCCCTACACATTTAACAGCGACAGACGGAGACATCTGGCAGGAGGGCGGTGGAGCCAAGAAAATTCCTATAAATTTAAATTCGATGATGGTTACAATTAACTCCACAACAAACGTGTACTTAAACGGAAAGCGTCGCCGGGCGTTTGGACACAGCTCCAGCTGCACGTGAGAAAGGAGAGCCGAAGAGTAGCGGTGGAACGTCCTCAATCCGAGAGCCGGAGGAAGCTGCCGCCACAGCCCGGGCCCTGCGGGCGGCGAGGAGGCACAGGCTGGTCGGCTTGGCCTACCTCACCTCCGCAGGCCTGTCCTCACCGCCCGCTCCTGCCTGCCTGCCCTCTCCTCCTCCGTCTTGGAAGCATCGAGGGTTTTAAGAGGAGAAGGGCTAATAAAAGGGTCAAATAAAATAATAATATTGAACAGAATGAAATATCTTTATTTGCCACCAAAAAAAAAAATTATATTCACAGCAATCCCTCTGGGACGGTAGCAGGATAGGGATTGCACACGTACACACTCACTCACGCACATGGAGAGAGGTGGGCGATTGGAATCTCACTCCCGGCGCGACCTTCCCCCACCCCCCCATCCCCTTTGGGTAGAAAGAAACGCTCTGTGAAAAGTATTTACAAATACTCAGGCCCCAGCACGGGGGAGGCGTCCAAACCCAACTCCCTATAGCTTCCTCCACCCCGATATTTTTTCCTTAAAAAAAAAAAAAAGGAGGTAACAACTGCATAGACTATAGCTATAATCCCATGGAGTGGGGCACGGCTTGAGTAAAGGTTAGGAAACCTCAGCGCACCAGTTAAGAAATTTCAAAGCAGGGCTCTACACGTTTACGGGGGAGAACAACTAGGCACGGGCGAGGCCTGGGCACGGACGGAGGTAGGACACGGACTTTGCACACCTAACATCAGGTCGAAGGTACAGAAACTTCACAGCAAGGCAGGATCACATTTAGCTGCCCCCTAGCAGTGGGGCGAGGTGGGGTAGGGGCGGGGAGCCCGAGAGGTCTTCTCTCTCTCGCAGACACCATGTCTTAGCGAATCTTTTCACTTGGGCAAGCGAAGGCTTTTAGTTCACGGGTTGCGGGTCTCCGGCGCCCACTACGCTCGCCCCTCCCCCACCCAATTCGAGCAGCAAGACATTGTCGCGAGGTGTGTTTTCTTTTAAATAAAGAGTCTTGGCCTCGGCGCCAACGGTGTCCACTCGCCGTGGGTCAGACACTTCCCTTTACCCCCTTCAGGCCTGGTCCCTGTCCCATAGCGAGAGTTAGACCGAAGGTGAAGGAGTTTCCGGAAAGAAGTGCCGGCAACGAGAGCGGGGGCCAGCCCGGGCCACAGTCTAGGTTTCCACCCGCAGAAAGAAGGCGAGTTAGAAAATAAAAATAAAAAATAAAATAAAATAATTTCCCCCTCTTCCCCCCTCTCCCCCAAAAGGGCCCGGTCTGCGGTTACAGCAGAGGATTTCCCGAGAAATACTGCAGCCGGTCTCTGCTCAGTTTTTTTTCTTTCATCCTCCTGTTCTGAAACCAAATTTTCACTTGTCGGTCCGTCAGGTTCAGCATCCGCGACAGCTGCAGCCGTTTCTCTTTGTTGATATACACGTTGAAGAAAAACTCTCGCTCCAGTTCCCGGATCTGGAATTTCGAATAAGGACAGCGCTTCTTGCGGGTGCGGGGGGCGTCTGGAGGGAAGGGAGGGGGCAAGTGCGAGGAGAGGGGGAGAGAGACACGTGAGACCCGGGCGACCCCAGCCCGCCGAGCGCTCAGCGGCCCTTCTCCCAGCCCCAGCGCCAGGCAGCCCTCCCGCCAGGCCGGCCGGCGCTCCTCACGGGGCCGCAGCGCTCGGTGAAGCCGCGACCACCCTGGCAGGTCCAGCCCATCCCACTCCCGGGCCGCTGCGGGACCCGCGCACCCCTCCGTCCCCACGCGAGAGCCCGCGCGCCGTGGCAGACGGGGTCTGGGGGAGAAGGAAAGGCCGCCCGGGCCACGTGCATGCCCGTGGGCCCCCTGCCTGCTGCCCTCCTGGTGGCTCCGAAAACCCGCCACCCCCCACCCCAGAAATCTGGGGCAACCGTGGAGAACAGGCGCAAAGAAGTGAGATCTGGAGAGAGCAGTGGGGAGGCCGGGAGGAAGCGAGCGAACAGACACCAGAGACCCCCGAGAGCCGCTTCCGGGGCCCCGGCGCCCTGGGACGCCGGCCCCGCCGCTCCTTCCGCGCTGTCCGGCTAGGCCGGCGCTGAGGCCCCGGACCCTGGAGCATCGCTCAGACCCCGGCCTGGAGCCGAGGGGCCGCCGAGCCTCCTCGCCCCATTCCCCTGCCGCCGACGACCCCCAGGCCACTTGGGTTTCTGGTCAAGGACCCGCGGACACATAGTTTGAACATTTTTCAAAAATGTTTTTTAAAAGAAGCAGAGAGGCCCTGGCTCGCCTCCCTGGCCTCAGGTTCTGCTCCATCTCCTCTCCCCCACCTCTCCCCCTCTCTGGGCTTCTCCCTGTGTCTTTCCCTCGCCCTCCCCTTTCTCCCCCTCCACCCCTCCCCTCCCTCCCACCCCACGGCAGCCTGACTCCCCATCCTTCCTTAAATGCTCCTCTAAGTTCACGATCAAAGTTAATATTGCCCGCGATGGTGGCGCTTTTAAAAATTTCACAGACCGAGGGACATAACGGGGGAGGGGGGTTCACCCGGCTTTTCCAAAGAGCCCCTTTCCCTCCCTCCCTACCCCTTCTCCATCGTAAAAAGTCGAGTCGTTGGGAGAGAGGGCTTTGTAGGTTATAATAAAATCCTTTGAATGCTTATAAAACTCCACATAAAATCGGACTGACCCAAAACACGAGGCCGTCCCCACTCCCCTCGCCTCCCCCCTACTTTCGCCCTCCCTCTCCGGCTCCCTCCCTCGCTACCCGTGGGTTCCCGGGCCGCTGCTACCTACTGGGGGCGGTTCCCTTGACCGGCTCCTTGGCGGCCGAGTGGGCTGAACCGGACGAGCTGGGATTCGTGTTCTCCTCCTCGGCTTCGGCACCCGCCTCGGCCCGGGACGCCAGTCCCGAGGCCGGGGGCGCCTCGGGCTCCCCCTTGGCCTCGCCCTTGCCGGAGCAGGGGGGCTCGGCGGGCGCGTCGCCGCCGCCGCAGTAGGCGTTGTCGAAGAAGCGGTCGAAAGCTTGAGGCAGGACGCTGTTCTTGTTGACTGAGGAATAGAAGCCGGCGGGGGCGGCGTGCGGGGCGCTGGGGTGGTGGTGGCCGCCGTAGGAACCTTCGTTTTTCATGAGGATCTCGGTGACGGTGGACGGAGGCAGGCATTCTCGGTGCATAAGCTCGTCGGCTGCTGCATAGCAGGAAGAGTAGCTGTTCCGGTGGTGCCACTTGCCGGAGGGCTCCAGGCCGTAGGAGACCTCCCGGACCGGGGGCACTTGGGCCGAGTAGGGATAGGAGATCTGACGAGAGGGGGCCTGGGGCAGGAAGGAGGAGACCGTGGAGAACTCGGGCACGTAGTAAGTGCAACTGGGCAGATAGAGATTGGAGGCGCAGCTCCCTCGCTCGCCGAATTCAGCGCCCCTTTCCTTGCGCGACGGCGAGCAGAAGTTGCCCAGGTTGACCGAGTTAAACATCGTTCTCCTCTCCTGCCGGCTCCGGATGGAGGTTTTGGACCCCGTCTAGCGAGGGGGGAAAATTTGGGAAGGCGAGATGACGCGTTATCCGTCTTAGTCTCTCTCCCCGAGCACGTGATCCAAAGTAGATATTGTCATATATCAGTTCGGAGCACTTCGCAAACGTAGGAGGGGTTCTCTCTTAGGTAAGATCGGGGACGTTCAGGCGATTGGTTTGCAAACACCGCAGAAACATTATGAAAATCAATTGCAGATTTGTATTCGTTTTTCTTACCTCACTCCCCTCCTCTCCATTCCACAGAGCGAGCAAGGGAGGAGAGAGAGGGTTGGGGTGGGGTGGGCGGTGGGATGGGCGGGGGCGGCGGCTGGGAGGGGGTAATTGTATTTTTTTTCTAGCTGCTGCTCTCTCTCTTTTTTCCAGGATTGGGGGAAGGAGAGGAGCTCTCATATATGGGGGGTCTTGCCTCCTCCCAATATGCGCACTACTGGCGTGGGGGTGAGGAGTTCTTTCCCCTCTGCCTGAATCTTTATCTCCCCACCCCAAGTCTCAGGGTCTCTTACCCCTCCAGGCGGGCAGAGGAGGGTCAGTGTCTGTTTACAAGAGTTTCAAGTCGGTTCTTCTCCTGTCCAGGTTGGTGTCAAGACTCCCTTGTCTCTTTGAGGAGACTCCCTGGGAAGAGTATCTGAAGTTTCCCAAAGGTGAGGCAGCCCAGCTGCAAGCCAGTGTCCCAACTTTGCCTGGCTGGCTGTGCTGCCGCCAGCTAGGGACTCCGAATTAGTCATAAACCAGTTGTGAGCAGTGCGCCAGCCGCCCAGCCGGTGCCTGGCGAAGTCTGGGAAAAACCTTCTCTAATGTTGTGTTAAATATTTAGTATGAGAGAGTGGCCCTGGGTGAATATTTCATGCCTGGCTTTATTGTCAATCAATGTGCAGAAAGCTACATCCACTGTGGATTTAAAAATCTCAAGCCCCAGAGAAAAAGGTTAGAACCAGAGCTATGTATCTTTTCTGTCGGGGTCCTTTGGGTTGGGGACTCAGCTTCAGTCGGTGGACTGAAAAGGAGCCTGGGGTGCAGGCCCAGGAAGGGTATGGTGGAGCGACTTGGTGTGGGACTCCCGTTTTTCACTGCTTTGGGGCTATGGGATGAGCAGTGGGGCCAGGACTGGGTGTCCAGAACAGACCGGCAGGGCAATAGAAGAACGCCGTGGACCCTGGGTAGATAGGACAGGGCCAGGGGCCACTCCCTGGTGAAAGGCCCCAGATCAGCTCCCTAAAGGTGCAGCTGCTCCATGGTGCCTCCTTCCTGTTGCTCAGCCCTATCCTGCCCTTCTCCACATCTGCCTGCCTCCTGAATGGCTGTAGCCCAAGGGGTGGACTCTGGTCCTGCCCTCCCTTGTTCCTCATCCCTCTGGGCACCACTGGACGCGGCTGGGCAGCTGAAAATCACTTTATTGAAAGGCTTCGCACTGCGTCCAAGGAGCCAGAGCAACCAGCACAGGCAGAAAATAACCTCGGATCCAAGGAGGAGCCGCTGGGGCACAGTTTGTTCAGGAAGAAAGGGAGGAACTGAAGCCCCCAATGACTCGGTGCGCCCAATGAAAACCGAAAAAGGCCCAAACCCTCTTTATATCTCTAACTCTTGCTTAAAATTGGTTTCCACTTTGAACTTTGTATTTGGGTTTGATTTTTCTTGCTGAAAGCAGTAGTGTGTGCCGAGGCCCCAAGACCATATAGGGAGAGCACAAAAAAATGGTATCTTGTCTCCAAATGCAACCCCCCAAATTCATTCCTCCCCAACCTTTCTGCCTCCCTAAACATGCTCATCCTTTAGCGCAACAACTAGGGTGGAGTTTCCCTTGGCCATGGGGCCCCTTTCTTGGGGGGAGGGACACCTCAGAGTGGCTTGGAGATACCTGGAGATAGGCCTCCATGCCCCTATGTCCACTCAATACTGGGTGCTGCTTCCCAAGCCCTTCTCTACTTAACTGAAAGCATAGAGGAACTAGTTTAGGGTTTGCTAAAGTGTGGGACTGTTAGTTGGGAAAGGGCCTCTAGAAGGAAATTTGGTTGCTTGTCCTCCTTCCTCTAGTCCTTTTTATAGGGTGAGCTGGGGCCAGCATTTTAAATTATAATGGTGGGGAACTATGGACTGTGCCTTTTATGGGGTTCACGCTGACCTCATTAAACTCGAGTGTATTGGAGGTGAAATATTCCCCAAACAGTGATATGAATCAGCAAGAGGGAGGCGAGAGATTCCCCTATCCCTGGCAGAAGTGTGGGTCCAGAGTCTCAGTTTCCGCTTTTCCCACCCAAGGCCCTACTACTTCCTTCCCCTTCCCCGCCTTCAGGGCCATGTAGGGCCCAAGCCCCTTGGGTGAATTTTACCCAGCCAGGGCCGACGGTTGGAGGGGGGGGGCTTCCTGTGAGGAGACAGCTGTGGGCCTGAGCACTTGAATTTGACCACCAAAGTTTATTCCAGGGCCACCATAAAAGTGACCCGGGCAGCTGCAAGGAGCTGCTGGCTGCTCTGTTTCCTTGAAACAAAAAAGAAAGGCAAGAAAGAATGTCAAAGGAGTTGATATCCAGGAAACTCTGGGGTCTCCCAACTGAGGCTTCTGGGAAACAGTATTCTTTTCCCCAAAAGTAAGGCATAGAGTTTAATTTTTTTCTATTTTGGTCTAACTTAATTTTGCAACAACTTTAAGGAATTCCAGCCACTAGTAGTTCCTGCAGGGGTCAAGGAGAGAAAGCCCTGGCCGCTGAGGTCAGCGAGGTGTTGATTGGCAAAAATGCCGGTGGTGTGGGGTAGCAGCCTCCCTGCCAGGTACTGGATCCAGGCCACCGGGAAACATTGGCTGAGCTGCCTGCTTCAGGCTGCACCCTCTCACAGCCGCATCTGTCCAGGGCATCATGCCTCCCCTGACATGGGACCCATCTATGGCTCCCCAAATGCCTCCCCAACAGCCCTGGCAGGCCCCACTCCCCAGAGTGAAGGTAGCTGGTTTTTGCTTTGTTTTCACTTCCTGGGGCCTCCGGCCCCTGCAAGCACCTGAAGTCACAGCTTTCACCTGAAATCCACAGCGGCAGGACCATCCAGTCCTACTGACTCTTGGTGGCCTCGGTCAGCACTGCCTGCCTGCTTTGCTGCTAGCAGGCGGCTGTGGTCTGGGCGGCTGCGGTGTGAGTCTGCCCAGAGCCACAATGGACTCCAGCGCCCTTGCCTCCCACACACGTACACAGGGGCAGCTTGAGAAGGGGGCAGTATCTCCTGAATTCCGGCTTGGGTGTTTCCCAGCGCAGCTTCCCGTAGACAGCGCTGGAGCTGCCTTGCAAATTGTCTACCTCCTCCCTCTGCTCTGGGTTCTAGAAAGCAGATCTTCGTAGGGAAAGGGGTCCACCCCATAGATCACAAGCTGGAAGGAAAACTCTGGCATGAGAAAGGGGCTATTAGAGCTCCCTAAGGCTTGGGCTGTGGATTCAGCCCCTGCATAGAGTCAATAAAAAGATAGCAGAATCCCAGGCCTCGGACACTCTCAGCGGTACCGAGGCTGGGGGGGAGGTGGTGGTGGTGGTGGAAGAGGAACCTTCGGTAGAAATCAGCTTGCACCTTTTTGCGAATATTTCTCTCCCTTGGGGAATTATTCTTGTGATTAGTAACCCCTTTAGTAGTCACGGGGATTTTCAGGCCAGAGGTTTATCCTGCCCTTGGGACACTCCGGACTCTCAACCGGTTCGTGGCCCCCACCTCACCTAGGCTCTTGTCATCGTTCTAAGCCTCAGGTCCCCTAGGCAGACCACCTAAGGGGGTGGGCCTGGCTTTGAGGTTCTGCCCCTGGATGGGGCTGGGGGGTGGGGGAGAACCACAGCTACTCCACCCCTGCAGCCCCACCCAGCTTCCTCCGCAGAGGGATTGTCCCAGGAGGCTAGCAAGCATCCCCATTTCTTCCCGTAAAAAAAAAAAAAAAAGAAAATTTACGAGCCAGTTTCATTGGCCTCCTCGCCAAATGCCCTAAAATGAAGGAACTCTCTTTAAAACAATCTGAAAATAGAGCCGCGATCACTGGTCCTCGGTTCCCAAACCCAATTGCAGCAGCACAAACAGCATAGAAAATGCCTTTTCCTGACGGGTTTGCCTTGCTGGGCCACCCGGATCTCCCGCCTCGCAGTGGCCGGATCGGGGCCCGGTTGGCTGGAGCCGCCATTCCCAGGCTTTAGCGCCTACTTAGGACCCAGTCTGAGCTGATCAAAGTGAGCTCTCGGCATTTTTATGAGATCAACTTCAGTGGCTCATTACTTGTAATCAGACGCCTGGGTCGAAAATGCAAAAGGGAACAGCCCATCAATCCCAAAAGGAAAAGGGGGAGAAAGAGCGAGAGAGACATGGGGTGAAAAAATTCAGGTGACACACAGTAAGAAGATCTCCAGTCACCAACAAAAAAGACCCCTTGCCTCCAGCAAGAACGGTTTCTGAGTCTGCCCCAGTCTCCAGTGTCTGCCGTCTGCCTGTACATTTCACCCTGATTTCCTTCCGGGAGCCTGGAAGCCAAGGCCGGCAGCTGGGAGCCCTGACTCGCCGGTCTTCTGAGGTTTCATCCAAAAGCTTCCACAGTGTGGAGGCGCTGCGAAGTGTGAGTGGCCGAGTGGGGCCGCCTGTGCTACCCCAGCGGGGAAGCCGTCTCTGCTCCCGATTTAAAAAGTCTCCCCCATGTCCCTGCTTTCCTCTCTGTGGTCTCCGTGGATCTCTGGTCACTACAGCCAGAAGTTGAATTACAGGAAGGAAGATTTATCAAGATTTATCACCCAGCCCCAAAATTGGAGAGCCTCTTGTCATAAACAGCCATCTATTGTCTAGACTTTTATCTCCGGGTATGGATCGTGTATTAGCTAGGCTCAGGAGACATGGGCCTGGTTCTGTGGGGTGTGCCAGCAGCGGATGCCTCTCCCCTTGCCCCCGGGGATTCTGGGGGTAGGGTTAGGAGAGTGCACAAATTTGCGTGTGCTCTCGGTGGGCAGGTACACCTGAGTGCCCTTGGGTGGAGGCCTGAGGTGGGAAAGGTCTCTCTGTGCCTGGGAACATTTTGATGCATGGCCTTGTGTGCTGGGGGAGAATTTGTCACGGTGTGCTTTGTTTCTGGGGCATTTTAAGTGTTTCTGTCTGGGCTTTTGCGGGGTTTTATGAACCTGCATCCGCTTGGCCTGTTTATGTCCCTTACAAGCAGATCATCTGGTGTTTTTCAATATGGGAGCTCATTGTGTTTGGCCTTCTCTGAGGAAATGGGTTTGGGTGATACCTTCCCAGTCTTACCCCCTCAGATCCCCCCTACCCTGGATCACACCTCAGCCTCTGCCTTCACTAGGGTGTCTGGCCCTGCCCCACTCCCTGCAAATCCCCAAATCTCTGCAGCGGTTGCCAGTGTGTGTGTGTGTGTGTGTGTGTGTGTGTTTCCCAGACACCAGCATATTTTTGTAGGGTGAGGTCTGGCTATCTCTGTCTTTCCCACACTAGGGGGAAGCTCCCCAGCTCAGAAACCCCCTCACTCCCTGGCTTGAGGGGGCATCAGAAAGTGTCTCCCCAGTCCATTTTGACCTTTTAGAATGCTCTCCATGGAACCCTAAATGCTGCCAAAGAGGGCTTGCCACTCTCTCGGGGGTGGAGGTGGGGGTCCTTGGCAGCAAATACCCCCACACTAGCCACCCCTTTAGCCCCTTGAGCCTGAAGCAATAGGATGTAAGTGGCACTTGGCCGAGATTAGATGTCTGCAGGAAAGCAGCTCATCACCTTAGATTCCAGGGTCAGAAGCTGCTTTGAAAGCCAGGAGCCTTTAACATCAACAGAAATCATCAAATCCTCCCCTTTGTTTTTCATTAGCAGGACACGAAGTGGGAGGGCGCCAGACATTGAGGCCTGGGAGCTCCACTGTCCACCCCTGCTGGTCCCGACTACTCTCTCCTGGGCCCAGACCACACTTCAGGTCCTTGGAGCCCAGGGCCAGGTAGGTAAAGTAGGAGGGGACTGATCTCAGAGGCCAGTTTTCCAGGTGGGGAGGACAGAGGTGACAACAATTAGAGGCTTGTGGAACTTCAGATTTAACCAGAAGCCCCCATCATTGCTTACTGAGTACCCCTTCCTTCCCCTGTAATTAAAATTCCAATAATAATAATAAAAAGCAATGATCAGGCCTAAAAAGGCTCCGCGGGCACAGAGGAGGCGAAAACAAGCTGTGAGGTCCAGGAGAAAGAAGGTGAGTCCTCCGCAAATACTCCCTACCAGTTTGTGTCGGTCTTTCTCTCTCGCTCCCACTGCACACCACCCTCGGCTCGGCCCTGTGCTAACCTGGAGGGAAAGGACCCCAGTTCAGGCTCCTTCCTCCCAGGGCCTTCCGCGGAGCCGGCCCACTGCCCGCCGGGGGCCGCCGCTGCCGCTTGGGAGCTCACGTTCCGTCTCGCCAGCCCGCTGCGACGGAGCCTTACTCCCCGTCTCCCTCTGCCCCCCCACCACATCCCTGCCTCCACCCTCTTCTCAGGCTAACAAACATTTAATATGCTGGTTTTTCGTGCCCAAGGCCTCCGCTGAGCCTGCTCATCGCTCGGGGACGGCGGCTGAAATGCGGGGTCCTTGCGCGGTCGCGCTTGGTTCCCAATCCCACAGGCTGCAGCCTTCTTTTTTTTTTTTTTTTTTTTTTTTTTTTGCTAGTTGCCGCTTTAAAACGCTTCCCTGCTTCCCCCCTTTTCCTTTCCGCCTCTGGATCTGAGAGATAAATATATACGAGTCTCCTGTCATTCCAGCCCTTCCCGCCCCTGCTGCCTCATTCCTGCTCCTCCTTACCGAGTGCACCGCCTTGCTTTCTGAAGGAAACCGTAATATTCAGACATTTAAGCTGTAAATGAACTTTTCTTTATGACGTTTAATTTTCTCTTCAATTCTTATGTCCTGTTCTGCTTCGTTGTGGAATGGAACGGACTTAGAAATCTGCAGTAGGGGAAGGAAGGTAGTGGAGAGACCGAGCCCAGAGTTACAGTGGCCAGAGATACGGAAGACCGGGAGACACAGAGAAAAAAAGAGGCGTTGAGATGGGGAGGAGGGAAGGAAGGAGGGGGGCCCCAGCTGGCGGGGAGCGGAGCCAGAGAGAGAGAGAAAAGGAGAGAAAAGTTTCCTGGAGTCTTCATTAGCCGACTTCTCTGTCTGCCGCTTCCCCCAGCCGGCCGAGCTCACTCCCAATAAAGGAAGGAGGGGGGGTCTTTATTTTAAGACCCCAAAGAGTCTGGTGTTTACAAGCCCAGAAATGCCACGGCCACGTCCTGGCGGAGGGAAAGGCTGAAATGGAGGACCGACGCCTTCCTTATAAGGTACGATGCTAACTTGACCTTCACTTTGTCATGGCGACCCCCACACCCCCGCCCACCCAGACTGCAGCAGGCAGCCCGGCAGAGCAAGATCAACCGCCGACCCTCGCCCCTGCCTGCCTCTTTCCCTCTCAATCTTTTTTTCTCTCTCTCTCTCTCCTTTCCCTTTTTCATTTCCCTCCTTATCTTTCGGTCTTTTTCTTCCTTTTTTTCCCCCCCAAACCTTTTTACATTCCTCTTCCTGTCTCTTTTCTTTCACTCATTCCTTTTACTCTTGCCTCCTGGTTTTCATGGCTTCCCTTGATTCTTTCTCGCCTGGCTCTCTGGCACTGCCTCAATCTCAATCTCTTTCTTTCTCTCTCTCCCACAGCCTTCTGTTGTCTTGAATCCCAGAAACAAGAAAAAATATTTCCAAGCCTTCTCCCCACCATCTGACCTCCTCAGCCCCAACATATCTTCTAACCCCATCCAAGTGACCCTGGGGAGGAGGCTCCATGAAAGAAGGCCAATGGAGCCTCTGGACCCAGTGCCCACTTAGGGACGACAGTTCATTGATGAGACCCTGCCTTTCCCTTTCTGGCTTCACCTGCTAAGACTCTGTGACCCCACTGGTGGCCCTGGGCTGGGGGGTGAAGCCCTCAATCATGGGGGCATGGGAAGAACAGAGCCCTGAGACTAAAGGGGGATATAAGTTCCAAATTGTTGTTTGCCCTTTTCTGGGCTCACAGTCCTTAAAATCCTAGAGAGTTTCCTTAAGACATCTAGGAGGGAGGGGAATCTAGAAAATTAGGGATTTCTGAAGTCACACACATATAAAAATAGGAAAGAGAAACACTATCCAGGCCTCTCTACCTTGAACTCTAAGGCCTTTTGCTGCCTCCCGGGCTCCAACATTAACACTAATCATATCTTGTGTGGCTATAAAATAATACTATGGACACCCCTATAATTATCTATTATCCGCTTACTTAAGATGATTACAATACTAGAGGAGGCATGTCTCTACCGATAAAGTAAAGCCAAGCAAATATCCTAGGAAATGAAATGGGAGCAATTAAGCCTCCAAAATCTCTTGTCCCTTCTTTGGTATGTTCCAAAATCTGTTAAGTCTGGCCTAGGCCTTCTTGGTTTAGGATAGCCATTTTGTAATGGGTAAGGTGATCATGGGAGACCCTGCCACCTCCTGTTCCTCTGTATCCCATATGCCTCTGCTCCTCCTTCTCTGCATAGACACCAGAGAGGGCCAGGCAATCCAAGGGAAATGCTTTCTCTCCCCCTACAATTATCTGGATAATTGCATGAATTCTTCCTTGAGTACTGCTGTGTCCTCAGGATTGAGATTTCAGCAGGAAGTGAAGGGGACAGGATACCAAATAGGGGAAGCTGAGAGAGTCCTGCGTTCCTACATTCCCAGACTTTATAGTTCAGTCTAGTGTTACATTGTTTCTTCAGACAAGATCTTTGTTCCCCCTCCCGTTCTTTCTCTCTCCCTCTCCCCGCCGTTTTGGTCCCTTTAAAGGAGACTCAGATCATCTTCTGCTCTTAATAGATGACTATAAAAGTAAAATTAATTCCCCCCTGCCCTTTAATATCAATATCTCTCAGTTAAGTATGCACATTGGCAAGAATAAACAGAATTAAGTGCTGCGACCCAAACCAGCAATTACACTCAAGGTTTATTTATTTATTTTTATTTTAATCTCACTGGGTCTGGCTTATCTGGGGTGCTCAATCTGCTGTGAGATAATCAGGTTTTTTTTTTTTTTTTTTTGTTTTGTTTTTACAAGCTCGTTGGGGACTGAACCAGTGCCGACCTGGTAGAAAAAGCAACCAGAAGCCAGAGACAGCCCAAGGAGGGAAGAAAGCACCAGAAAGAGATGAAAGAGAGCCACGCAGAGAAATACGGGGAGGAGAGTGCAGCGAAAGGTCCTGGACCACACTGGGCAAGCAGGGCAAGGCAGGCACTCATGGACTGAGGTTTATGTATTTTCACGTACCATTAAAAAAATCTCGATTGGGGCCTCCTGAAAAAAAAGGGGGGGAGGGGAGTTAGGGAGAAGGAGGGGTGAGGAATTATCTAGGTCCTTGGTCACAGCACAAACGTCCCACAAGGGGAGATCCCTGGATAAACCCAAGCCAGAGCCAGATCAACACCGGGCTCCCGCGGGCCCCGGCCCCCGCAGACTGCCCGTTTGGGCCCTCAAAGCCCTGCTCCCAGCCCCCGGGGCTTGCTCGCTGTCCTTATCATCTCCATCTTTATGACGAGGCTTGTTAACAAGACCAGCGAGCTGGCCATGCACATCTATCTCAGCAGCCGAGCGCACTCAGCCGAGCCGCGGCAGTAGGAGAACTGGCAGCCAGGTGCTAATTAATTGATTCCTTTGGACAGTAAAATATGGCAGCGTCTACACGGAACCCATCGACTCATAAACAATATCTCTGCTGCGTGTGGGTGCACAGTCTGTCAAGAAATTTTTCCATAGACAATCGGGTAGACCCGATTTTTAGCCCCGAGTGGGACTAATTTTTAGGGGGTCAAAACAGAATTAGCTCAGTGCCAGAAAATGTTTTCTGTTATTACTGCCTCTCAAAAAGCACTGGGAGTGGGTTTGGTAGGGGGAACCTTGGCCAACGAGATCACCTTTCCCTGCTGCTTTGTGCAGAACCCGGGTTAAAGATGGGAGTCAGGTCTGAGTAGGCCAGAAGCTTCCTTAGGCTGTGGGGCTGTGAGGGTTGCTACCCTGCTTGAAAGGGATGTAGAATCCAAGGTCCAGCCTTTGCTTCTTGGTGCTCCCTTGATTTGGGATTAAAACATATGTTTGTAAATTTTAAAATAATTATTAGCTGTCGGGGAGTTCCTGAGCACCCAGCACATACAGGGGAATCATCTGCCTGTTGCACCCTCCTAACTAGTGGCACAGAGTAACTCCATAATACATTTATATTAGGTCTAGAAGAATGGGTCCTGAGAAGCATGGGGGAACCTAATCATCTAAGGCTGACTCCATAGAGGCCTGATGATGCAGTCAGTAGGACACTGCTTCTGCAAAGAGGATCCATGGCTCGAAATATACACTCCAACTTCAGGCCTGAGATGCCACAGGCAAATAGAGGAGACCCCACTTATAGAAAGAATCTATGTAGACATAGAAGGAGGCTTTAAAAGATGGAACTAATAGGCAGCGATACAGAAGGACAAGGACGAGGCTCAGCAGATGGAGACCGCCACTGCCACTGCCTGAGCTTCCTCCCGCTACTGTTTTAATGGTCACCAGAGAAATGTGTATTATAAATACAATAATTTGTTAATCCAAAGCATGTACTTTGAATGTATTTGGTAGATGCATACCATGTATATAGACAGAATTTACAGAATATGTTTTTCACACACTGGTTGGATATCCACTTTGTGGATATATAAATAATATAATGTATTTCCATGCAGTCTTTTCTGTGGATATATTAACATCTGGGCGCATTTTCTATGCATTGATTTTACATGCCTTCTGGAGCGTATAAGCACGTGTAGCCAAATAGTACATTCCCTGTGTAGAATATATGCATGTACTGTTAATATATGTAAATGAATTTTCACATATGGTGGAAGAAATCCATGTTATATGTAATCTTTTCCCAGTAGATTGCTTTCCCATACAATAGATAAAAGTGCCTCTGTATTTTTTTTTTTTGGTAGAGAAATATATTTGGTAGAGAATGTGCATGCAATATGGATATCTATGCATTTTAGACTATATTTCAACATACAACTATATTTCAACATGTTGTGGCGGCACTAGAGCTGAGTGTGTATTTTCAGAACATCTTTTCCACGCTCCACAAGTGGACTATGTGCCTTTAACAGTGAGCTTTCCCAGCAAGGGCAGCTGGTAGGTTTTTTTCTGCACAGACCTGTCCTTTGAAGGAAGTTCTCCATTTTCCTTCACCGAAATTGACAAAGTGAAGGCTTGTGTCCAAGTCCCCAGGAAGCCGACTTCGTCTCAGAGAGGAGAAATCACCCACCGCCAACGGCCGGGGTCATACTGGCTAAAGGTTCGGTTGTGTTCCCCCTCTCCCGTGCCAGGCTTCATCAGGCGGCCCAGGCCTCTGGCGACAGAGCCGCTGGCCGGGAGGAGCGGGGTGGGCCGGCGGTTGCTGCTGCGGGGCCGCTGCAGGCCGGGTAGAGAGAGGAGGCTTAGGAGAGAGGCCTGAGGGCACCCACAAACTCACGGACGGCCCTGTGGCGCGTAGGGATGGCGGCTGGGAATGTCCGAGTCGTGGCAGCCTCCACTACTCCGGCCAGCAGGGGTCATCCCGTCCTTTGCGGGGGCCTGCAGACCCTCGGGCGGCGAGAGCGGCGGGCACTGCTGGGCGGGGAGCTGGGCGGTTCAACCAGGGCTGGGAGGCGCCCCGGGTTTCATCTTCTCTAAACCTTAGAGCGGATCGGAATCGGGACCGGCGGGCAATCGGACCGGGTTCAGGGCCCTCTCTACCGGACCCGAACACCGAGGGCTCCGGGCGTGGGGTGGGAAGCTGCTCAGACGCCCACGTCATCCATCGGTGGTCTAAGCGCCTTTGTGCCGGAAGCCTCGGCTTGAACCGCAACCGCGAGCGCACCGCTGCAGCGGCGGGGGAGCGGGAAGGACCGCGGCGTCCCGCAGGCTTCTCCGCGGATCACTGGCCACTCTGTCTCGACGAAGACAGACACAGAAAGGCGGCCACTCGGGCCTAAGGCTTATCATAAGCGCGGCTGTGGAATCCCGGGCCTACAGCCCATCTCGGCGCTGAATTACACCAGAACCATCGGCGCCTCTAGGTGCCCTCTGCACTCTAGAGCCGCCTGGGGGCTCCAGGGTGCGTTTCCCACCCCCGCCGGGCCCTAAAAGTTGCTCCTGCTTTCTTGAACATGGCGGGGAGAGGAGGTGGAGGCTTAAGGACTGGCCGGAACCCAAGGTCCCCGGGGTTTGCTTTGTTCTCGGATGAGGCACGGCGGTCCCTGCTCCACTCCGGGTCTGAGCCATCGATCTGTCCGGGTTTCCGGCTGCATTAACATCCACAGAACCCGGGCTGCCGGGCCCATCTCCTGTCAGCTCGAAAGTGGCTTTAAATAACCTAAAGGCGTCTATGCAAGTCAGAGCCAAGTAGAACAACTGGGTGGATAATCAGCGCCAAGCACCTAACCCATTTGGATGACATAAGCTTACACAACACAACACCAGGATTATTTTCTGCCCAAATCATCCAGATAATTCTCCCCCTTCCCTTGCTCCTCAAGACCCAGTTGGAGACATGGAATGCTTTGTCTTTTTGTAGTTTGGGGACTTAAACCAGACAAAGAGTTGCAAAATATATGCAATCCTTGCCCAGAACCAGGTATCAGCCCCCTGGCTAGTATTTGGGTAGTGGCTCCAACCATGACCTCCTCTTTGGGGGAGACCCAAGACTTGTTTTTCAGCCCAGTCCGTCTTTCCGCCTCTGGCAGCTTCTCCCAGTCTCAGGGCCTGGTAGGCACCACCCAACAAGGTGCCTTCCCTCCGATCAGATTGTCCCTGGAAATAAATCCAGGACTCCCCTAAATCCCCTCCTTCCTTTTCAGCCATAAATGCCTCCTCTGTTGATCCTTCCTGTATACACACATCTTAAGAAGCAGATAGTCTCTCGCTTAGGTTTACTGGGGCTCTACCGGCCACCAACTCCCCTTTATTCAGACCAGGCGCTGCCACCAGGCCCTTCCTTCAGCCCAGGGCAACTGGACGCTGTGGGCACCCTAGCCTTGAGTGCAATCTGTGGGGTGTTTATAGGAGTACCCACAGGGGAGCTGGGGATTAAGGGTAAAGGGAGAATGGGATCTGGTCTAAGTATGTTAGTTTCTTTAGCTGCAGGGGTAAGGAAAGGGAGGGAGAGAGAAAGATTTCAGGGCAGGAGGCGTGGCTAAGGGGCTGGGCTCAGTGGGGCCCCGGTTATTCTGGCTGGGGAGGGTGGAGGAGGAATTTGGAGGCAACTCCGCGACTGGAACCAGGCAGCAAGAAAGGAAAACTTGGGGGGCGCAGGCGCCAGTGTGGAGGCAGAGGGAAGGCATCCCACCAGGAAGGAAGGGGCAGGGTGGAGGAGCAGATGGCTCTTGGGCACAGCCGGACCCCTCCACTGGCCTGGACCTGGGCCTATTCCTGTCCAGACATGGAGGGGATGGCTGGCTGCGAGAGGCGGAGCTTATTTCACCAGCCCCGAGGGGTCTTTAGTCTCCTAACCACTCTTCTTGCAATGCACAAAATGTCCTCTCAGAGTGAAGCTGTGGGATCTAGGACCATGGTGTTGGAACCGCTGACCACCCTCACCCCCACCCAAGCCCCTGGGGGCACTCTCACCACCTCCAAATCACAGCCTACAGCCACCCCTACCCCACCCGGGCTACTCATCTTCGAGCCCCTGCTGTGCTGACCCCCTTTCCTGGCCCTGAAGGTGATATCAGCCTCCATCCGCTGTCCACATTATTTTTTACAGCCCCACAACTCCTCAGTTCTCCCTTTTCTTCCCCAATCTGCTGCCCCCTAATTTTCTCTCTGCTACTTAATGCTTGGAACTGAAGATGCCTGCCCATCAACAGATCTTGGTGTCTCTTATATTTTTGTTGCCCCCGCGACCGCTCTTCCATTATTATTATACATTTATTACTTTTTATATGCACCTGAACTGGAGAAAATAAAGTGGGGGGCAGCCGGGAGGCTGGGGTCCCCATTCTTTCTGGATAGAGGAGACTGTGTGTGGGGACCCATTAAAAATTGTTTCCAAAAATCACATCATCATAATTCATGTTTTAATTATTATTAATATTAATATGATGAAGCAACTCTGTACAAGGACTATATAAGGGGAAAACGTGCTACCGACACATTTGAATAGGAGGGCATACTACAGAGCTGGGGAAAGAATAAGAGAGGAACAACTAACCACGGGGACTAGACTATGTACTAGTAACAGACACAGAGAACAGGACACAGCTTGACAGAGAAGCTCATGGAGGTCAAGTTTAAAGCGACGGGAAGAGAATATTGCATATCTTTGTTCCCCCACCACCATCCCTTTTGGAGTGTTCTGGTCTCTCTTCTCTATGTGGTTGTGGGAGTCAGGCTCGAATCCAGCCCTCCAGCTCCCACAAGGTCTCAGAAGGAGCTGCAGGAAGGGGTACAGTGGGTGACCAAGCCACGATGGGGTGTGCCTCATACCCTGGTCCAGCCCACTGGGGACTCTGTGGGCAGCTGGAACAGCCGTGATTTCTGGGAACTTGTCCGTGGGCAAAGCAAGTGTGCATAGGTGGGGAAGTCAGGTGCCCAGTGGGGGATGGGGAGTTTGTGCCACCACTGTGCAGGACTGTACTGGGGGTATCAGGCTGCCTGCCTGCCAGTGCAGTGGGGAGAGTGGGGTGTGCCCAGGGGTGTGTGTGATGTGTTTGCCAGAGCCTCTGCACCATCCTGTACAGGGACTTGAACCTTTGTGCTGATGGGAGAGTGGGAGGGTGAATTAGGGGAGTTCTCTCCCCAGGTAGGAAGAACTCTAAGCCAGCAGCTCAGTTTCACACTGACCAGGCTGCACTTAATTCCCATCAGTCCTCTGCTTCTCACCCTTCTTGGCTCCAGGCAAGGGCTGGACAGCAGATGGAGGGTGGGGGACTCTCACGGAGAAAGATAAAAACGGATTGTGGGGAGGCCCGTGGCTCTTTCACTGCTCCATTCTCCCAAGCCAGCTCAGGATCCATTGGGCTGGGGCTGGAGCCTGGAGGGGCCTATGGAAAAAGGCCTCCCTGCTTGCTTGAAGCTACTCTCTGGCCTCCAACGGGTCCTGGGGATGTACCCCTCCCTCTTCTCTGGTCCTTGTATTCGGTGGCTCGCAGGCCCGGAGGCGGAGGCAGGCGGGCCTGAGACAAAGGGCGACGTTGGGGGGCGGGTGGGGGGAAGAGAGAAAGGAGGTTCAGGGGCCGCAGCGCCCCCCTCCTTCATTGTCACCAGCCTGGGAAACGGGCTGAGCGGAGCCTCCGAGGCCGGTAGCCCCTTTAAGGGCGGGTTCTCTTCCCGCCTCGTAAATTACACCAGTCCCAGCCTCCGGCCATGACCGTGAACGCCAGCGGGGAAGGGAGAATCAGCTGCCGCCTCCGCGGCTGCCAACCGCTCTCCCGGCCAGTCAGTCCCGCGCTCCGCAGTCCCTTCCACAGCCTCTTGCTCTTGTGCAGCCTCTACAGTCAGGTGGGGGTTCCTGGGGTGGCTACTAAACCTGAGGCTGCGTCTGCTGGGCTCTCAATTCCTCACTTGCAGTTTCCGGTCAGCAGCCGCCCAGGCTGCAGGAAGAGTGGATGGCAGCACACCTGTGAGCAGATGTTCGTACCCGGCGGACAGGGGCCTGGGAGAGGGCTGGGGACCAGGAGACGCTCAGGCAAGTCGCCCAAGAGGGAGATAAGGCTGATGTCGCCTTGTCCGCAGCCCGGTCTGCCGAATGCCTGCACCTCAGTCTCTTGGAGTCCGGGCCTGGGGGAGCCAGACCAGTGGGCCTTGCTGATCATACTCCAGTGTCCTAAACAGGACTTCTTCCTTGGTTCTCCACTCCTGCCTGCTACCCCCGGGAGTTACCCTATTCCCCCTCCTCTCTCTTCCCTTATCCTCCATTCTCCCTCCCTCATCCCAGCCTCTCCTCATCCCACCAACTGCGTTTGGGGACCCTTTGGTTCAGCTGTCCCCACACTCGCCTGCTCCAGCAGGCAGAGACTTGAGACCTCGGAAGGGAAGTGGTGGGAAAGGGGGCGCCTGTACCACGGTTCCTCCCCGCGCTCAGCAGCGGGAGGCGCAGCGCCCCGGTCCCACCTCAAATAAAGGAGCCTCTCCGCAGCGCCTTCCCTATCCTTAACACCCGCCCAGAGCTGTGGGCACCCTCACTCCCTGGCTGGGTTTTTTTCCCTTCTCTCTGGGACCTGGCAGGATCTTCGGGGTGTATGTGGGAGGGAACCACGAACAAAACAGACAAGACGGACGTCCATAGAGGGCCTGCCAGAGACGCCTGGCGTTCTAAGCGGGGACGGAGTCCTAGGCGGCGCCCCCTCTTGCTGTCTGCTGGGACCAGGCTCAGTCTGGGGCTGGCGCCCCTTCCTGACCCCTAAAAGAAAGAGAGGGCTTGCTCCCTCAACAGAAGTCTTTTCTTTTTCATTCTTCGGTTCTGAAACCAGATCTTGACCTGCTGGTCACTAAGATTCAAGCGGTCCGACAGTTCTCTCCGGCGCTGGCGTGTGATGAACTCGTTCACCAGAAACTCGCCCTCCAGCTCCGCCAGCTGCAACTTCGAATAGGGCTTGCGCTTCTTCCTTGATCGGCTGTGGATCGGGTACCAGGGCGCGCCTGGGTGGAGACGAACCGCACATTGGCTGGTGGACCAAGGTGTGACCAGCCCAGTGCCCTCAGCCCTTGCTCAGCCCCTTTCACCTTGGTCTCATGCCAGACCCCAGGCCCTTCTCCCTTTTCCCTGCCAGGCATCCTGTAGCTTCTTCCACCCATAACCTTATCCCCACCAACTCCCCAATCTTCCTCACCCTCTTTTTTCCCTCTTTCCTCCCTCTCGTTGCTTCCTCAACCCTATCCTCCCGCCCTAGTGCCTCTGATCCTTCTATGTTCCTACCCCTCACCTCTTCCCCTTTTCCTTTCTCCCAATGTCCTATCCCCTTCCTCCCACATCCTCCAGGACTCGGCGCCTGAGCAGTTAGAAGAGATCTGGGCTAATGGCAAAGAATAAACCCTGTGCAGTGGCTTTCTTAAAAGAAAATGTAGTAATGGGGGCCTATGGATGGCAAAGGGAGAGCCGCGGGAAAGAGCAGGAACCAGGCTTTCCCGCCCCACCCCCACCCCCGGCTCGCCCCCAGGCCTGGGGAAGTCCCCGCCAGGATCCCCCTTCCCAGAGCTCCCTGCCCCCTCCAGCTGCAGGCCGGTGAAAAGTTCTTTTATGGGGATATTTACATGTTTATAGGTCTCCCCCCCCACACACCCACATTACTTTTTAAAGAAGCGTTGCCTCACCACACATTCTGTCACCCCAGGCAGCCCTAGATCGGTCCTACTCTGCCTGCCCTGGTAAGGTGTACCGTCCTGGGTGTGCTACACGAGTGGGACCGGATCCTTACCGCTGGCCGAGAGTCCGCCGCCGGGGTTCAGTGGCGACACCAAGCTGCCGGGGTCGCTTGCGCCGGCGCCCTTGTTACTCTCGTTTAGCAGGGAAGAACTAGAATCGGATTCCAGCGACTGGCACGAGGGCGGATCGTGCGGGGGTCCCGCGCCGCCCTCGCCACCGCCGCCACCCGCCGCGTAGTCGTACTTGAAGCCAAGCGCAGGCGGCCCCGACGGCTCGAGCGGCAGCAGTGCTGTCCCAGGCCCGGCACCAGGGCCCGGGTCGCGCCCGCGCTCCTCACGCTTCAGGCCCCCGCCCTCAGCGCATGGCTCGCGGTAGTAACTCTTGCTGTCCTCCACGCGCGCCAGCTCGCACGTGCGGCCGAAGGGCGGGTTGAGCGACACTGGGCTGCCGAGATAGGGCTGCGGGTAGCCATTGCACGGCTCCGCCGACGGCCAGGGCAGCGAGCACACGTTGTCGCGGCGCGGGTAGGACAGCGAAGGCAGACCGGGCAGCTGTGCCCCAGACGTGCGGAAGTTGGGGAAGTAGAAGGTGTCTCCAGTGTGGATGTTCACCAGCGGCCCCACAAACCCAGGATTCAGGAGATTATGCTCGCCCATTTCCGCGGGGCCCGACCGGCAGCTTCTACTTTATTGCTATCTGACATTAAACATAGTTAAACCTGCACCAGTCACCCATTGGCTGCCGGGCTCACGTGGGCGCCGCCGCCAGGGGGAGGGGTGGGGACAGCGGATTCCCCCCTACCCCCCACTCCGCGCCAACTCCAACTTCCCCCTTCCCCATTGGGGGGGGGCGACAAAGGGAGGGGACAAGTTTATTCGCTAGATTCTGGTTTTAAAAAATCATATAAAATCAAAGGCAGAGAGCGAGGCAATCGCCCGACCAGGGACTAGAGAAAAAGAGAAAAGCCACACCAAAAATACCCGTACGTAACACCCCTGCACCCCACACCCCCCAGATGTATTATCTTTTTGCCAACAGCTGGCCCAGCGCAGCCCGCCCCTCTTTAATTAGCTCCTTTATTAACTAAAACCGTTGGAATTTACAATATCTCCTCAATAAATTACTATTAGATATTGTGTCATATAAAGTTTACTGGCTGTTTAAGGAGACGGATGAGCCCTTTGGCTCGGGGTTTATTTACAGTAGAGGCGAAGTCGGGGTAAGGACAGGTTTCCTTGCCTCTGCCTCTCTCCACCCTGCGGCTGCTTCGCCTGTCTTCCTCAGTTCTTTCTCCTCGGGAATTTTGGGAGACACCTGGGGTCCTTTCCTCCAGAAAGGACTGGGGGGAAATTGATAATGCTTGGTCTTACGCCGAAGCAGGGAGTCATCCCAGCCTCACACCTCCACTTACCGTTAGAGGAGGGATGCAGAAAGGAGGCAGAAGAAGCAGAAAAAGGAGGCGCTAGGCTCAGTGTGGACCAGTCTGCCTGTTCTTGAAAGTCTGGGTGTGGGGGACTCAAAGTACTCTTCTGCTGTGACTTCCTCAGGCCTGAGGCACGGCTGGGGTTCCCTAGCCGATTTTTCTGACAGGAGGCTCTGGGCTCCCGGCAGGGCTTGGCCGGCATGAGAGGCACCTGATTCCCACAGGAGGAGACACCCACACCCCAGAACCTGCTCAGCCTACTTCTGGTACCACCAGATAGGGATACAAAGGCCAGCAGGAGGCCACCTCCAGAGATGGGCTGAAAGTGAGGGGAAAGAACACCACAGGAGAATTGTCCTGTTCGGAATTTAAAATGATATTTATGGTGCTAACCTCAGCAGCTCCATCTGGAGAAGGCTGAGAATCCTGGACTGCCTGTTGGCCAGATTAATTGACATCTGGGAAACCACAATCCCATCTCAACTAGGTCCACAGAACATAGCAGGCAGATTAAAGTGAAAATTGAATAAAAACAAAACAAAAATCCTCCCAAACGAGGTATATCACGTTGGGATCTAGTAGATAAAACACTCGGATTTGTCTGTGATTATTTCGAGCTTCAAGTAATACAAGGTTAGAGAAATGGCACAGCAAACGGCTAAATGTGAGGAAATAATGGAAGACCTAGAGAAAATTGGGGAGAGGACGAGATAAAGAAAGCCATAAAAAGTTAAATATCTGAGAATAAGCTGAAGCTACAAAAGTAGACCCTAGCAGAGAAGATTCTCATCTCCTTCTTTTTCTTTTCTCTCCCCTCCCCTCACTCCTCTGCAGGACATGGCACCGAAACACAGATTCTTCGAATTCCACCGCTCCCCGGGGCGATTTCATATCCCAAACCATAGCTGCTCACTCCGACAGAAATGTGTCCCCGCGGGCGCCCAGCGGCCCGCGCAGAGCGCCGCTCACCGCTCCGCGCCCGCCCCTCGTCCCGCTTGGCCGGTTCCCCTTCCCCTCCCTGACCCTCCAGGCTGCCCGGGCCTGGCCCCTCCTGCCCCCAGGAGCCCGCCCTGCGTTCGGCCCACATGCCCGAGCCGAGGCGGCGGAGTGGTGGGATGCCAGCCCCGCGCAATCACCTCTGGTCAAACCTGCGAGAGCCCGGGAGCGGAGGAGCCGGCCAGAGCCCGGCCTTTTTGTGCCTAATTAAGGCGCTGCGCAGATGCGGACAGGAGCATCCTTCAGCTGCAAATTCCATACCACAGCATCTCCTGCATCTTATTTATTCCCCCCTTTTCAAGATGCACTAATAAACTCCACTGAAAATTTAGATTTTTAAAAAATTATTTGGGAGTTATTTTGGTCATAAAGACAAAGAGGGTGTGACGTTTAATATTGTTACTGATTTCAGTCAGAACACTGTGTCGGCAGCGAGGTCTCTGCCCTGGCTCTCCACGCCTCCGCTGGCAGCCGCTATTGTTGGAGAGAAGGATGCCGAGCCGGGCTGCACTGGCCCTTGTGAGAAGGGGGCTTCTGTCCACTCTCTTTTTCCCTCCCAGATGACTCAAATCTCCTAAAACGGGTACCCCAGGAGGGAGGGCCTCCGCCTCTTCCCATGGCTCTCCAGCTCGCAGACCTCAGGCTGAAGCTCTGCTCGCTGCCCTCCCGGGCCAGGCCGCTGAGCTCGCAGAGCGGCCACAGGGCGGCAGAGGCAAAGCCAGGAAAATGAGGATGGGATGAGGGCTTCATTTTTTCAGAGATGCATTTCTCCAAGTCCAATTGGCAGCGGCAAAACAGTCCAATTCCCCCCAAATTTCGGACTCCGTACACAGAAACGCACCCACACAAAGCCGCATCCCTTCCGTGCAGTAGATCCTGATAGCGCCCCGGGGGAGCTGCCGAGACCTTCAGAAACCACCCTCCCCCCCGCCCCCGCCCCAGTCCTGCTCCCCGAGGCCCACTGCAAATATAGGAAGTTTCCAGGACCCTGGCGAGGACCCAGGCAATCTAAACGCCTCTCCTTGTGCATCACCGCAGCTCTGCCTGCCTTTGAGGAACACCGCCGCAAGCGCAGCTCAGGCGCCCCCTTCTTAGTCCGACTCGACTCGCAGGCCCCTGGAGCGCGGCTCTCAGCCTGGGTCGCCGGGGCCGGCGGGAGGCTCGGGTGTGAAGCTTCAACTCTAAGTCCACCCTCGGCGTGAACTGCTCGGCGGGAGCCGGCTGGGGCTGGGTGAGAAGACTGGGAGGAACTCGCAGCCCAAGGCGCTGGGTAGCAGCATCTAGTCGGGGATTAATCTGCCCGCACTTCACTGCCCACAAGCAAAAAAACTATAATTGGTTCGGGCCGAGGCTCTGGAACCGCGGAGCTGTGGGTGCGACCACTCTCACGCACATTTATCAAAGGGTTGCCTGCCTTACAGTCCCTGGACCATGGGTGCCCGCCGCAGATGGCCGGGCTCAATCATGCCCCGCTCATTAACTCGGGGGTTAATTAAAGCTGAAGGCAAGGATGCGGTCCAAGGCTTTCCTTGAAGACCCGCGGCAGCCCGCGTACTTCAGCGCATCCACCAGCTGGCTGCCTTGCCGCCTCTCCCGCGCCGTCTTCTTGTCTCCATCCCTCCCGCATCTTAGCGGCCTCTGCGCTGGGCCTCGAGTCCTTGCCGCGGCCGAGCCTGGCGGAGGGAGTTAATTATAAAATCTACGCCGGCCCTGGTGGCAAGGGCAAAGAGGCTGCGGGAGGCGAAGGCCGCGGCTGATCGGCTGTGAATCGCCGCGTTCCGGCCGCCAGCCAACCCAAGCTCGGAATCATTCGGCGCGGTACTGTCTTCTTCCTGGCCCACCGAGAGGCCGCGGCGGCCCAGTTCAAGGTCACTGTCTAGGCTGCAGAAAGTGGTTCTGCCGTGTATGCAAATGAGTCAGGACCTGGGCCCTGGAAGGTATGTGAGCAGGAACTGGGCGGGCAGAAGGCGCGGAGATGAGAAGCGGCCGTTGAGGAGGCCCTGGGCCCCCGATAAACTCTCTACCCCTCTCTTTTTCGTCCCTTTGGGGCAGTTTAGGCTTGGGAGGGGACTGTGTCGGGTCCAGGCGAGACTGAAGGGTGAGGTGGGGATGGGCTCAATCTCCTCTTTCTTGGACAGATTCCTGCAGGGGTAGGAGCTCACCGATCTGGCTCCCAGCTCTGTCTGAGGGTGCCAGGACTTAACTAGAAGATCGGGAGATCCGGCTCCCTTCTTTCCAGTGCTTCTGTACAGGGGGAGGGAGGGCTTGGACAATTGCTAGGGCCAAGGGGGCAAACCAAGCTTTCAGGTTCAAGCCAGCTGCCTGGGACCAGAAGCGCCCTGCCCTCCCCCAACCTCCTGCAGCTCTTCTGGGTCCCGCCTCCCACCAGACTGCATCCAGATTGCACCTCAGAAGTGAGGAGGGGGGCTCCCAGAACGGACAACTGGGAGACCAATCTACCTCCTACCCCAGCATCCCTAAAAGGCCCCCATTTTCTCTCTCCTTTAGGTGCACTATCAGATTTAAATAATTCTGAGGCTCTGACATTTTCTCCCTCCACCAGCAGAGGATCTCCTCCACCTAGTGAATTACTGAGCGTCAGGAAAGGTGTGGGGAACAAGTTAAAAAAGCAACCTCCTTAAACGCCACACCCACAGCCCCCGGCAACTTAGCCTGGAGCCCTGGACCACGTCTCCGTTGGCCTGGGAGCTTGGTGGGGTTTGAGGACTATCTTGGGGGCCCTCTCCCCTCAGTCAGGCCCACTAGCAATGACCATGGCCTCTGGCCAGGCCCAGCTCTGGGGAGGGTCTGAGATCTACTTGGGTTCTGCTCGACCCAGCAACCCAGCTGCTTCCCAAACCCAGGCCCCTGCCTGGGGCGGAAGGTGCCGATGGATCCGGGTGGGGCAGCCAACCCAGGAGGTGGTGGTGGGGACAGACCGCCAAACCAGAGGCTGGCTGGGCCAGGAGAGAGAGGCGTCCACTTACCTTTGGAGACTGAAGGGTGCAGGACAGGGGTTTTCAGCCTCTAGAGTCCCTCTGGGTGCCCCCTCCCCAAGGAGGTCCGCAGGCCCAGCAGAAGTATCCAAGGAGGGCGGGGCGGGGGAGGCGGAGGGAGCGGTCAGGGGCAGGCGCCGGAGAGCTGAGTTGCTGGGCATCTCTGGAGAGGCCGCCTTTTATGGGCGTTATTAGCGCCCCTGTCTAGACTGGAGACGACACCTCCTCTGTGTGTAAACAGAGGCGGCGGGCTCCGGCGGGAAAGGGGATGGCGCGTCAAGGGGGTGAGCGGCCCTCCCCTTCGCTGGCCACCGGAAGATCAAGGCCTTTTGCACCCTCCCCCCTTCCCTGTGCTCCCTGTGATGTCAAGGTCAGAAAGACCTAGTCACGGTCAAGGCTAAAAGAGGAAGAGCCTGGTTGGTTGCGAAAAGGCTCTGGCCACCCCCCCTCCTCCCAGAAGCCCTGGCTCCCCAGGGCCCCTCAATCTTCCACCAGCCAGGGTCTGCATACACATCTGCCTGAACGGGCACTTGGAATTTTGGGGGTGTGGGCTCCAACACCATCCAAAACCGACCCAGGCGGATATTAAGGTGGGGAGTTCTCTTTTGAACAGGATGGATCCACAGAAGGGGCTGTTGCAGACTCCCCAGCTGCAATGGGAGGGCTGTTCAGAGAGCTGGCTCTTGCCCCAGGGACATGTCTCCCGCCTTGTGTTCACACCCGCCTGGCCTGCTGACCCAGCCGCCTGTTGTTCAGCCTCAAACGCAGAAGGTCTTCGAGTCGAGGAGGGATCTCTGGAGAACCTCTGGACTTGCCCCCCTAAGGTGGGTTCCCTGCTGTCATGGGACTAATGGCTGAAAGGCCCGCTCTGCTGGCCCTGGGTCTGGGAACTAAGGTGAGGGAGAGAAAGGGTTTTACCTCTCAGCTCAGGAAAGGGTCCAGCCGAGCCCTTCCCAGCAGCCTGGGTGAATGGTCTCTGGATAGAGAGTCTTGTGAAGCCCCAGCACCCTTGGATTATGAGAGCGTATAGCAGGAGCCTCAGTCCAGAGGAGAAAGGGCAGCTGTCTGTTTCTAGGTGAATGCTCTGGGCTCACAACCCTTCACACCTCTCTTGCCCCCCTGCCCCCTGGTGGCTGCCCTCATGGGCAGATCATTCTCACAAACACTAGGAGACTATCCTTGGAGGGAATGGCTTTTTAAATAGGTTTGGATAAAGAGGAGAAACACATTTCACACCCTGAAAGGAGTGTTCCTTTACACATTCACATGCATGTAAGTAGGAAAGGCCAAGGACACTCTCTCCTGGTCCAAAGTTCTTCTCCCGTACAGCCCTTCACCTTCCTTCACAGGAGGATCTAAGTTTTCCAAGGAGAATGCCAACTCTTGGGGGATGGAGAGGAAGGTAAAGGGCCAACACAATCAAGGAAAGAAATAGCATTTCCCGATTTTGCCTCCTCAGAACGCACACTCTCTCTCACACACAAATATCTCTGGCACACAGGAATTTCCATTCACATTCTTGCTTATCTTTATGGGAGAGGCATCTTCAAAATCAGTCCAGGCATCATGAACGCAGGACACGAGAGGGTCTTAAGTATCCTGGCACACCGAGGCTCACGGGGGCTCGGAGGGACCGCAAACCATACTTGGATTACAGATGTTCCTGTATGCCCCTAGTGAACCTGCACAAGCATTCCTCTTCTCCTTTCCATTGCCTCCTTCTGGGCCCTCAGGGTGAGCCCCTCACTAAGGGAAGGCTCACCCATCTGATTATGTGTGGGTTTGTGTGCTGCAGTGTTGGCGTCCCTCGGAGAACTCTGGACTTCTTTCCCCACTGAGCTCCCAACTCCCACATGTCTACAGTAAGGTCAGATGACTACCCAGTGTTCTCTCAAGTCAAGATGGGTGGGAACCTGTACCAAAGGAACCCCAGGCCTCTTGTCCACTCAGGTCCATTTTCTGACCAAACACACACATTTATTCTCCATTCCTTTCCGTCTCAGGGAAGACTAAGGGAGTTTTGGAGAAAGGGGTGGAGGGGGGGGAGAACAGGGAGATGGAATTAAGAATGAATCTTATTCTTGGGAGATTCCCAAATCCCCACTGCCCAGTGTATGTGTCTGTGGTAGTTAACTCAGAGTTGAGATCAAGGAGGACAGGACTGGCAGCCAGATTAGTAGCGAATCCTCCGCAGATGGTGAATTCTTCAGGCTCTTTGTCTCTCAGACTCCGCGCGCGCCTTTCACCCCCCAGAAACATTTATTTAAATGAGATTTTAAAAAGCTTCAGCCATTAGGCAAAGGGAGATCAGAGAACTCTGATTTCCAGCCTCCAGTCCTTCTGTGTCTTGGGAGAGGAAAAATATTATATATAAATAAAAATTGCTGCAGTAAAGATTTAATCTGAGATAACATTGTTTTAGGCTATATTGCTTTTTAAAAGTCTCTTAACCTGACAACTTAACGATCTCATTAACTCTACCAGATAGGGAGATAGGCAGGATGCGACGGGGAAAACAAATTAGTGGCGGAGTCTACACAGGCTCCCGATTGCCTGGAAGACTGTGGTTCCCTGGAAGCTGGAGAGTTAAAGTGTGGCTGACGTGGCAGCTTGGGGATGCAAGGGGTCCTAGCAGTCCGCTCTCTGCATAGGTCAATGGGGGAAGATAAGAAAGCGGTGAGGGGACAGGGAACACAGAGCTCAGGTTGTGCCACCCCTACCCAGCCCCTAACTGGCTGGAGGGATTCAGGGCCCTCCGTGGGCAGTGACACCCTAGAAGCCGAGCTAGGATGCTGCCTTCTCAGCACCTAGATCCAGATCAAAGCCCCAGCTATTAATGGAAGTGAATGGCAAGATACTTTTCTAACTTACCTGCTCCCAGGCCTTTCTAGTCGCTGATTACATACTCTACCATCAATATACATTCATCAATGCAGGGCTTCAGGATGGGAAGGAGTTTTCTCCTGTAGTGTCAACAACCCAAACAACTCACTCAAAAACTTAAGTGGAGCAAAAATCTTGGTTTGGGATTTACCCTGCTGGGAGTGATGTGTATACTCTTCCCCCTTGCCCATACTGGCTGAGTCAAGGGGTCCTAGACTGCCCTGAAGAGCTGTTGGATAGAAGGGGCTTTAGGAGGAATGTGAGCAATAAAATTAAGGCCCCCCAAAAAAGATACTTTATTTTAAAAACATGTGGGTTTTGTGGGTTTTTTCCTTTTTGCATTCAGTACATTGCCATTCTGACATCACAATACTATATACAGATACACAACATTTAAAAAAAAAAAGAGAGAGAGAGAGAGAGAGCCTATTTCTGATGGACATTTCCAAAAAACACTGTTTTGTAATGCTCCAGTGGGAAGCAGGGAGGTGAGGGACCCCCACCACAGCACCAAGTTGGCCTTTGAGGAGGGAAATGCTAGGCAGCATCTATAATACCAGGGTAATTGGAGATCAGTTATTCTACCCTCCTGGAAGAAAACTGCTTTCGCCTGGACAATCAGTAAAAACGAAAGTGTGAGGCCTCTCCGGAGCCGTGGCCTTGGTAGAGAGCAAATAAAAGGGGACACTAGAGAGACTCTGCTGAGGGACCCACTCTCCATCCCCTTCCTTGGAGGAGAAATTTGTCTTTAACTTAGAAAAAAGAAAGTTCTGCTTCTGTGCCTGGCCTGTTACCTAACCTCACCACCATGAGAGAGAGTGCGAGTGAGAGAGAGAGAAGGAGGGAGGGAGAGAGAGGAGAGGAGAGGTAAGATGTACTGAGCAGTGTGGTGGAGTTTTGGTCTTCCTTGGATTTCTACTATTGACTTAGCAGCACAAGGGAAGCAGTAAGGGCAAAGGCGGAGAAAGTCAGCATTTCTTGGTTGGGATGGGCGTAGAGACTCTGCTGATTGCAGCTTTTGTTGAAACAGATAGGAAAGAAAGAACTCCAATCACGCTGCCAGATCCCTAACAATAATTAATATTAACTCGACTTTAAAAATATGCACAGAATACCTTAACTGGTAAATCTCGCCTAATGAGTGCAGGAGGGAAGGGAGGTGGAGGAGGAGCTGGAAGGGCAGCGTGAACCCACCAGGTCCTTCCTGGAGGCCGCAGCTGAGAAGGATCTTCTACCCTCCTGGGCAAAGAAGGAGGCAGGAATCAGGGTCATTCCGGGCTCCCCAATCCCACTTTCGCTGGAAAGATTGGGCTCTTCGCTGCCACTCAGCTTTCTGGTGCAGTGAGGGATGAGAGCGAGGGGAGCGGTGGCCGACAGCCTTTCTCCCATAGCCCACCCGGACCCATGTCCAAAGCTGTTTCGAGGCTGGGTGGGTTCGGTCTGGATGGGGGTGGGGGATGGGGTGGGGAGTAGGGAGCAACAGAGCTCAGCCTCCGGTCCTGTCCGCCTCCCGGCGGCGCGGTTCCTCTTTTTTGTTAATATTAAATATTCGTCTGCACCGGCAAAGAGTCCTTCGATGGGTTCGGTTATGGTACAAAGCCGTGACATAAATAGACTGGGCGGGCGGCCGTGTGGGCGGTCAGGTGGAGTGGAGGTGAGGCGCTTTCGACTTGCTGACCACCTTTTTCTCTTTGACCCGCCGGTTCTGGAACCAGATGGTGACCTGGCGCTCTGAGAGGTTCGTGGTGGCCGAGATGCGCCGGCGCTTCTCTTTGGTGATGAACTTGCTGGCCGCGTACTCCTTCTCTAGCTCCTTCAGCTGCACCTTAGTGTAGGGCACGCGTTTCTTGCGACCGCGCCGGTAACTGCTCACCTCGGGCTGTAGGGGAACCACATCTGTGCAGGAGAGAGAGAGCGGGCGGGAGTGAGGCGCGCGGCCGGTCGGGGATAGGGGCCCCGAGGTTGCTGAGGCGCAGGGTGCCGGGCGGGCGCTGGAAGAGGACTGGCGGATTGCCCAGCCTGGCGAAGCCCTCAGTTCCTTTGCAAGGCCATGACCAGGCTGAGACCAGTGAGGCACTTTTCTCGGGTGCAGACGCAAAAAACAAAAGACAAACAAACAAGCAAAAAAACCCACCTCAGTAATCAAGGTAAATAACATTTTGATGCACTAGTTCTAAAAATAAAAATGAATGCAAAAAAATCCATGATGAAGAAAATATCAAAATTTAAAATGAACACAGGGTCAGTATTATTGATAATTCCTTTTACCTTAGCCTCCAATGTCACTCGGAGTAGTACCGGTTAGGGGGACCCACAGACCCTTAGAGGAGTCCCCCCAAATTCCACCCTGGCCAGTGCCTCTTGTAGGATTGCCGGTATTCAGAAAAATCCCTCTTTCCTGCAGTTAGATTGTTTGGATGCCCATCATCTTACACTCTGCCCCATTGTCAGGGGAAAGTGTGTTGTATGTTTGGGGGAGAGCATGGCCCAGAGGGGACAGCTTCAGTGGGCACAAACCACCATGTAGGTCCTCATGCCTTTGGGCACTGGCTCTGCACTGTGTACCCTAGGCTCCCACCAACAGAAAGAAGAAAAGTAGGTGAAGCCAGACTGCCTGGGGGGCTAATCACTCTAGGAACTGGTGTCCAATGACCCCTGAGAGCCACCTCATAGCACTCATGGTGAAGGATCTTGGCACTGAAATGTAGAGAATCGAGTCCTTGGAAGTAGGAGGTCCATATCCCCCTGTCTGTCCATCAGTGGAGGCTCCAGGTGTACCTTTCTTGGGTTAAAGTCACCTTTTTGCATAAATCTTCTATAAAATGAACTCAATCCCTCCCCCACCCCCACAAATTCCCACCACCCATCGAAGCAGAGCAAATTCTCCTCCAACCTCCTCCCCTCTTCATTCCTGCAAGGCTGAAGGAAACTGTCTCCACCCCATGAGCCAGTCCTAATCCTAAACCCTGAATATCTTGTCATCCCAACTATTACCAGTCCAATCTCTCCTTTTTCTGAGGATTTCACAGGAACTAAAACTTATCTCTCTATATCTATCTATCTATCTATCTATCTATCTATCTATCTATCTATCTACTATCTATCTATAATCTCTTTATATCACTTAAATCCCCCCTTCCATTCCACCCTCACCCCTTATCAATAAAAGGTCATAGCATCACTTTCATTGGGAAATGGGGAATTGTAGATATTACTTGAATAACTCATCCCTTAATTTTTTCATGTTAGACTTCTTCAGGAGGAAGCTAATGAGGAGGGTGGAATACTTGGGTTTTCCCCTTCATTCTCATTACTCTTTGGAAGTGTGGACACAGCCCAGAGTGAAGACAGAGCTCTTCCTGAAATGCTTGTTCCCATCCCACTCGCACAAAACGCCTTCCCTACACCTTCCCCATTGGGTCTGCTCTTCCCAGGAACCTCTGTCTATACAGGATAGAAAGAGAAGTCATGATCAAGTGCAGGGGGAAATAAAATATTTAGGAAGAAAATGGGAGAGAGGGGGTTCCAATGGCCTGATTGGCTGTCTTCATGGTAACAATTTCTCAGGAAAAAATTTGGACTTATCATTTCTCTCTGCCTCTGTATGAATAGGTCAAGGATTTTTAAAGTAAAATCTGAAAAACAAAATAACTCATATCCTTTAGGTTAAAAAGGATTTTTCATCCAAGATAATTTTTTAAAAATCCCTCAGTTCTCACATTTGTTTTACTCTTATAGATGTAAATACGACTTGAGAAGCCGATGATTTGGGAACAAGAGTAAAAAGAAGAGAGTAAGTGATACCATGGGTTTTCCCTCCCCCTCAGAACATTTCTTCAGGTTTATTCTCTTAAACCCATTTTACATGATCAGGAACCTGAGGCTCAAAGTGGGTAAAATAACTTATGTGGCAGAATCAGATTTTAAACCCAGATTTTATTTACTCTAGACATAATGATACAGTAAGTTTTTTTTTTCTTGTTTTTTTTTTTTTAAAGATTTTATTTATTTATTCATTTATCCCCCCCTTGCTGCTTGTGCTCGCTGGGTCAGCTAACCACGCCATGCAGGCGGGCTTTCCTTCACCAGGAGGCCCCGGGAACCGAACCCGGGGCCTCCCATATGGTAAACGGGAGCCCTACTGATTGAGCCACAGCCGCTTCCCAATGATACAGTAAGTTTTAAAGTGGGAACAGTCCACCTGCTACAATCCAGCTTCAAAACACCTCTTTTCCTGTTAACAGCAAAGCAGGATAAAGTTGGCTTAGGGTTCCTGAATCACCCAGATAATTGTCCCTAATTTTTTTTTTTCACCTCTCTTTCTGGAAACTCTCACAATTACCTACCCAGTTTTGGGTCCCCTGAGCCCCAACTCTAAATTTCCAACAAGGCTTAATTGACATGACCCTGGGGAAAAAAAAAAAAAAAAACACCACTGAACAAATAGACAGCTGATCTAAACTGGTTATTTTTCTTTACAGGTTGCCAAGGATTTATCTGGCCAAGTTTTTCATGGACCAGACCAAACTGCTGGTTGTTCTGGCCTTCTGGGAAAACAGCTTCAGTCTTGCCTTCTCAGAGAAACCATTTTGCATTGTCTGGTGCCTCATCTGGAAAGGAAGTGGGATCTACAAATGTGGAAACATTTCCAGTTGTGTCTACACTGCCTAAAGTGAGTGGGGATTTGGCTGTTAATTTTACAGTCATCTCTTCCACCAGAGCATATTACACAAACCACTCCATACCTGGGAATCTAGTAGACACTTTTGAGGAGTGAAAGAAAATTAGATCAATGCTTAGTCATAGCTTTCTCTTGGGGCTGAGTGTCCTCTGTGTACATTCCCCCACTGCCCACCCGCTCTTGCCCACCCACCCCTACATCCTGGCTCTGGGCTCTGAAGAGGTCATTGTTTTGGTCCATTTGGGCGAGAAATCCTAGTTGCTCTTCTCAACCTAAACCCAAAGGTCAGGAGGGACTTTCGGAAAGGCCCAAAGAGCCTCTATTGCTCTCTCCCCAATCTCCCCTTGAATATTCTCTTGGAATTTCTGCCTCTGTCAAAAAAAAAAAAAAAAAAAAAAAAAAAGAATGTCTACACTCACCACGGTGAGAAGAGAAAAAAATCACAGAGAAATGAGATAAGGGTCAGTATAATTGGGGGAAGGAAGAAGCCACAACACATCTTGGCCCTTATTATCTGGATTTTTCCGAACAATTGCTTCCATCTCCCACACCAGTCCAGAATGCCATAGATGAGGTTTCTCAGAGCCAGAGGCGCTGATGAGAGACAGTAGTGTTTATGCCTGTATGCTGTTGACAAAAACCACAATTGCATAGACAGCGTTATCTGGAAATCTCAGTACTTCTAAAGGATCTCTGTGTGGGCAGAAAGATGGAGGGTGTCTGAAGATAATTTCTTTCCCATTTACCTCTGCCTGGACCTCTCTAATCATTGAGATGCACCAGCCTGATTCTATTTCCACACGGGGAGTGTGTGAGCACATAGCTGCTGAGATGTACTGGGTTTTATATCCATTTCCATGCCATAATTTGCAAGTGTTTTAAATCTCAATTGGGCAGTATTTTTTAATTTCAAAGATATTTTTTTTTCTCTAGGAGACTGTGATCAAGAAGTGTTTATTTTTAGGAGATTTTTTTTTTCTTCTGGAAATCTGTGAGATGTTTATTTCACCCAAAGATGTTTATGAGCTTCTCTCCAGTCTTTCATTTCACCCTATGTCACATACACACACAGGGATGCCAGAGCAGCTTCCTCTCTTCTCCCTCCTCATACTTAACCCATTGCTCTAGGCCTACGCCCCCACTCACAGTGGATCTGGTGGGCACCTGCTTCCTAGCTCCTCAGTCCCTTGACTCCTTGGTCACTTGGCCCCTTGGCATGACCCACCCAACTTCCCTCACTCCAGGAATTCCTGCTGGACCCTCATCTCCTCACAAGCTTTCCATTTGGGTGAGATAGGGAATTAAAAATCCTCCTCTTTATAATTCACTCTTGTATACCTACATGCAAATTGCCTACCTTCTAGGAATGTGTTATTAAGCATTTCATATTAGGTAGTTATAACAGGAACCACAGATATTACAGCCAATGCAGAGTAGGCAATGCACGGTACCATGTACTAAAATCCTATCATCCTTAAATTTTCTGGCAGCTAGAAGTGGGTCCCACCCTGGTGTTAAGTTATACTAAGTCATTTCATAATATTTACAAGAATGCTATTTGCTACACTCTCTAACACCATTCAGGGATTTTTCGCTGTCTGCCTCCCCTCCCAAGCCCGGATGCAGAGAAATTTCACGCCCACCCTTAAGAGGTCTTCTAGTCTATATTTTCCAATGAAAATGTCCCTGGGCCCAGCATGTGGAACTGGAGGCTATAGACAGCATGGAGAAACATCTGTGGCAGCTCAGGGCCCCCAGGATCCCTTTGGCACCAGAAGGGAGGACCCGGTCAACCCTCTCTCTGCACACAGCCACAAGAGCAGACTCAACTGTAATTGGGATTTCTCAGCACAACGCTGAAGCCGATAAGATTTGGGAAAACCTGGACTGGCCTTTTTCCCTTGGAGAGCCTGTTCCGAAATAGCCTACAGGAGAGGGCACAGGGCATCAGTGAATCCTCCTATACATAGCCAGACAAGACCAAGGGGTTCCCAGCCCAGCCTGACCCCAGAACGGGACCTTCGTCCCCCACCGCTCATCCGCACACTCCTCTCCATCTGGAGCAGGGCTAACTAACTCTTTTTTGCCCAAAATTTGGGGAATCGGTAGTGGGAAAGTCTATTGATTTGAGCTCTATATACCAGAGAAGAAAAAAAATCTTGTATTCCAGGAGAATGTGTTCCCTCCACATCCCTTCCTGAGATTTTAGCTCTTCTGCTCCCTCAATAACCAGGAAATTTGTCGTCGAATTTTTAAAAATAAATCAAGAAAAGAAAAGAAAAAAAAAGCCTACATTTCTGTGGACCCCCGGAAAATTAGATCCTTTAAAAATATATCTATCTTAAAAATGCAGGCAAAGAAGTGTTTGGGGTCTTATTGCCCCTCCCCTCAATTTTATTCGGTAGGTCGAGGGTTTTGTCCTGGAGGTTGTGGATTCCACCGCTCCCGAGGCCCACCCCACCCCCACTCTTGGCTGCAAGCCGGTTTCGGGGCCGAGAGCCGCACGTGAAGCTGGAGCCGGCAGGGAGAGAAGGAGGCGAGCTCCCGACCCCAGTCGAGCCAGCAGCCTGGCGCTCGGGCGCCTGTGATTGCTTCACTCTCGGCTGGGCAGCTTCGGGGAACGTGTCGGAGCAGATTTCTTCCCCGGCGCATTCCTTAGCGCAGCTCGCCCGGCCGGCTCCTTCGGCAGCACAGCCGAGCGGGCGCGCCGGGGCCAGACGGCGGGGGTGGCTGGGGCGCGGAGCCCCGGGGCAGGCAGGGCGGGGAGGGGTCCCCGGCGGCGGCGGCTGGGCCCCTTCCTTACCTGGGAAGGGAGACTTCCAGAGGTGGGCGGACTGCGACTGCTCCTTGGAGCAGTACACCTGACTGTCCCAGCCGTTGGAGAGAGCCCAGTGCTGGTAGCCTTCGACGGGGATGAGCGCGTCGTGACGCGGCTCCGGGTGCCCGCTGATTCCGGGCACCACCGACACGTCCAGGTAGCCGGGCATCGCCTGGTAGGAGCTGGCGAAGCTGGGGTAGAAGGCGAACTCCTTGGCCCTGGAGGATAGATCGTCACCCGGCAGGGCGCCCGACGGCTCCGGATACTTATCACCCGGGTGGTAGGCGCAAGGCTTCTGCTGCAGGTTCACGTTGTGTGACAGGCGGCAGCCGTAGTAGCTGCCCCCGAACGGGTAGCCGTAGCCCAGGGTGGCGCTGGACGAGGTGGGGGGCGCCGGCGGAGGAGCGCACTGGCGCGCCGCCTCCGGGGCAGGGATGTCCGTGTAGACCGCGCTCTGAGGGGCGCCCAGGGGAGCGGGCGGGCGGCCCAGCACGGGGTGCGGAAGCAGGTCGCGGCAGTGGCTGGCCGGGCAGCTGCTGCCCAGCCCGTCCATGCTCTGGGCTTTGCCGGGGCTCGCTCCGCTGCAGCCGCCCCCCACTCCGCCCGCGCCGCCGCCTCCCCCGCCGCCGCCGCCGCTCTCCGCCGAGCTGTCCTCATAGACGTACATAAGGCTCTCGGGCCAGCGCGGATGCAGGAGCAGCGAAGTCGTCATGACATGATCTGCTCGAGCTTTTTAAAAACTCCACTTGCCAGAGGCAGCGAGCTGGGGAGACACCTCGCTCTTTTTTCCCCTCCCCCATCCCTCCTCCCTTCTCCACCCCTCCCCTCCTTCTCCTCCTCCTGATGCTTCCACCTCCTTCCCCAGATTCCCTCTACGCATGCGGAGACACTTCATTAAGAAATCCTCGTGCTCCCGCCGGCCTCCCCTCGGCACCCCCCCCCACGCGCTCACGTGACGCGCCCAGCACACGTGACGCACAGGCCTGGTCCCCGGGGGTTTCCTCGTCTCTGGGTGGGGCGGGGCGAAAGGGAAGAGGTCTCTGCTGATTGGCTCTTAGAAGGGGCAAAGAGGAGGGAGCTGGGAGATTTAAAGGGACAGGGCGACGCCCCCTGGCAGGCCCCCAGGAGGGAGAGGGAAGAGGGGGTAACCAAATTTGGCCGACGCAAAGGGGTTTGGAGGCGAGGGCTGTTCTCAGGCACCTCCCTTTAGGCTTTGGATGTGTGTGGGGGAGACGGACCCCTACCCAAAAGTCCTTCGCTGTGACTGCCCGAGTCTCTGGACTGGGATTTGAGATTTAGGGTGGAGAAGAAAGCGGCTTAAAAAATTTAATAAATAAATGAAACTGGAAAATGGGCAGGAGCGCGCGAACAGGGCGTGGGGAGCCTTGGCTCCAGCACCCGCAGAGTTCCCTCTAGCCCGCTGCTGAAAGGAACGCCGCGCAGCGAGCCTTTGAAGCAGGGATTGTATTTCCATTTTCGACCTTTCCCTGAAGCCCCAGTTGTCTGAGATGGACCCATTCCTCTCCTCGCCCTCAGGTCTTCCCCAAGGGGAGCGGAGGGAGCTAGGGGCAGGTGATAGGCCCCCAAACACACGGTGAAGGGGGAGTGCGGAAAGCAATGGAATACTCTCAGCAAGAAATTGAGAAAGAATAAAAGGAGGGATATAGAACAGACTGATATTTCAAAATACAATAGAGATAAAAGTCTCAGAGTGAGATTTATTTCAAAGAAAAAGGGGGAAATAGGTTAGTTCTAGGGAAGCTAAAAAGTCCTGGATGAGAACGAGGAAACGTGGAGGATGGAAGGACCCGTCTCGGAAACAACTCGGGGGCCCCAGCCTGCGGGATCTGAGCTCGGCGGGGTCCGCTTCTGCCCTTAGCGGCCTGACCTCGGCCGGACGGATGAGCGCCGAGAGGCGGGCAAAGCCCAGACCCACGCTGTGCCCAGCTGGACAACACGCGCTACCTCCCACGGCTTTCTTGGGGTCACTCCTTTTCAGTGTGGAGTGTTTTCATGCTCTAAAACGGCCTCCCCCCATTTTAAAGCAAAAATTAACACCGAGTTACTGGTGTTAAAAGCCCTCCCTCTTCTTCCTTCCCAGTCTCCCGACTTTTCGGGCCTCCTGTGCCCAATAAAGAGGTGCCTCGATAGAGTCACCTCTTTTCGGGGCGCATCTCGGCGGAATTGAGGCAAGTTCTCTTTCAGCACAGGGCCTCCCTGAGGAGAAGAGATAATAAAGAGAGAGGAAAAAAGAGGGGAAAGAGTCTCCTGCTTTCCTGCTTCAGCCACGGCCTTTAAATGCTGGGTGCTCGCAACCCGCGGTGCCCAGCCGTGGCCACACAGTAGCCTCCAGCCAAGCCAGACCCACTGGACCCTTAGAACCTTAGAGCAAATGGCCAGGTCTGTGCTGAGAAACACAGACCTGTGGGGGGAAGGTGGTGTTTTACCGAGGAGAGCGCCCTGGCTACTGTGAGTTAGGATGCCTGATCATCAGAAATGTAATTCTTATCAGTGTGATCTTACCCGTAAGGGTCAGTTCAAAGTTCAGAAAGCAGGCCGCGTGGGCTGGGCTGGCAGTAGGAGGAAAATACAGCAGAGGTTTGAAACATAATCAGGCCAGCCTGGGTGTGTGTTGAGGGCGATTACAGTTAGGCAAGAAGAAATGGGCCCGGGAGAAGGTGGGGTCTTGCTGGGAGTGGGCTCTTAGCTTGGAAACAGGCTTCCCAGCCGCCGGGAGTCCAAGGTCAAGGTAAAAGGAGGAGCGCAAACACTGCCAGGTCGAGTCTAGACTGGGTCCAGTGACCTTGGCCCCTGGGTCGGCCTGTGGCAGGGCTGGTGAGAAGGTCTTGGGATTTTGAGCCGCGGATCAGAGGGGTGGTGTGGAGGCCCCAGCCGCCCCTCCTGTGAAGTGCAATGCCTGCAGGGAGAACCCGGGGCGATGTGGACCCCGCTGGTGGGACCGGCCAGGAGAAAAAAGGAGCTGAAACTTCCACCCCATTCCCGCGGCTCCCTCCGGGTCTGATAACTCCCCAGCCCAAAGTACTCTCAAAGCCTAGACCCAAAGACACGGCCCCTAGCCTTTGAGGCAGAGGGACAGAACACCGGGAAGGATCTGGGTGCAGAGCGGCCCAGCAATAAATAAAATTAATAGTATGTTCTTTTCCAGGTTTATATAAGGGCATTAACTATTCCTCTTGCAATGAGATATAGATTTAATTAACCCGGCAACTTTACAATTCCATTTATTAGGGGCACCATGCGGCCAAAATTTAGCGGCGAGAGGAAAGAGAGAGAGCCTAAGTTCCCTTCGTCAAGAAGGCCAGTCCAAGATCTGGGATCCCCAGAGCGACTTGGGGGGTGGGGTAATGGGAAGTATGGGTGGGAAAGTTAGGGGCAAAGGGCGCTAAAAGCGGCTGGGGAAGTGCCCGCACGCTCTGCACCATCTTTCCTCTTTCCCTCGGTTCCCCAAGACCTTCCCTCCTGCAATGGCGGGCTCCAGGCTGTGGCGCACCGGGAGCGGGAGCTAGGCACCGAAGGAAGAACCTGCGGGCAGGCGGCAGGAAGTAAAACCTTGTTGGTTAATTAACTTTAAGCCTGTGGTCTCTTCTCCCACCTCCCCCCCACCCCCCAAAAAAAATGTGGATCTCGTTGAGACACAAATAAAACCAAATTAAACACTCCAGGAGAATATGCGCCACTGGAAACGTAGTAATTACACCTCCCGGGCGATCCCGCCCTAGAAAGCCGGGCGCCGAAACCCTCCGCTGCGGCGCTCACCCCCACCACGCGGCCACACCTCGCCCCGCCGGGCTCGGGGATGGGACTGTGGGGCTTGACTGTGGATGAAGTTTAGAGAAAATCAGGAGAAATGAGAGGGGATGTGGCTCCTCGGTCTCTGCTGGTGTGGAGAAAAGGAAGAAGCGTTTAATTATACCCAAGGAAAATGGAAAACGGCCCCTCGACCGGATCGGAAAGCTCCGGCTCTGCTTCGCGCTGCGTTTCCAAAGGGACGGTTGCGACGAGTCGACGAGGCTGGCAGGGGACCACGCTGTCTTCATCTTCCTCCCGGGAGCCGAGTTCCTGGCTAAGCTGAACTCTGAAATTCTTCCTTCCAAAGACTCCAGCATATAAAGAAGATATTCAGTGTGCCTTCTCACTGGAAGTGTGTGTGTGTGTGTGTGCGCTCATGTGTGTGTGTGCGTGCCGGTGGGTTTGGGGACGTGTGCAGGCTGCACGCGGTGTTCCAGCTCGTGCCCTTGTGGACACAAGCCCAAATCTGTTCACTAAGATACAGGCTCTCAGCGGATACCCTCCATATGCAAATAAAGCTCTGGGCTTGTTTGCTTATCTCTCTGTATACACATTTAATTGATATTTATATGCTCTTCCTGGTCTCTACTTACAAAGCTATTCCCCAGGAAAATATCTGAGAAATAAAGAGGCAGATGCCTGTACCTTTCTGAAGATGAGTGGTGGAATTCCTGGCCCAACTTATTAAAGATGAAAGTCAGAGGTGTAAGTTAGCAGCATTTGCAGCAGGAGGGTGCAAACCTGATGCACACACTTGAGGGCTGGGTGTAGCTTGATTACCAGACCAGGCAGAAGGGTGAGAGAAAGGAGTCCTTTTTGCCCCCTACTCAACTCCCAGATTCCCTGCTCTGGAAATTAAGCATTAGTTGGTTTCCATTCCTGCCCCTTTCCTCTGTTTCCTCCATATTCCCTAGAAAAAAAGAGCTTAAAGCTCTGAAGCTCCTGCCCCCTTTTTTATGGGAGAAATTCCAGTTTAAAAAAAAAAGGAGGGAGTGGGTTGAGGCTGCAGGAGAACAAAGAGCCTCACCACCATGGGGTCTGGATTCTGGCCCAGACTCGGTGCCTTGGTGGGCAGATGGGCATCAAGTTTGGGGAGCCCTTTCCTGTGCAGGTTCCCTGCTGCAGGATGAGAGAGATTTGTGGAGGAAGGGACCACGGAACCTGAGCTATCCTGGAAAGAAAGGGATGTTTGAGATTGAGAGGGATCACTAGCAAGGAGGAGCTGGGGGTTCAGGGAGGGCCTATGAGGGGGTACACCTTGAGAGTATATCTGAGTAGGGAGACCCTCCCACACACTTAGATGAAATTCCTGGTGGGCTGTAAAAGGTGTTATTAGTGGGAAAGAAAAGAAAAGGGGCTGATCTCGGGGCTCCCTGACCCTGCCCAGTCCCTTCCCCGCTTCATTCCATCCACCTCTCCAGGCTCAGCAAGGTCGGGAGTAGCCTGAGGAGCGGGCAGACACGATGCTAACTCCCAGGCTCCCCTCTCCCTCTGGAACCTGCGCTACTTTGATCTCTGCACTCCCACAGCCAAGCCTCTCTTCCCAGCCTGGGAACTCACCTCCTGGACAGTGGTGCCATCCTGGCATCTTCCACCATTATTGTTCTCTGTCCCTCGGCCCACAGCTTGAGGGAAGATGCAATCAGGGTGGCTGAGGCACCACTTTGCTCCTTGTTTCAGAGTTTTCCACTCTCCAACCCAAACTTCTCTTCCTCCAGGCCCCACTCATTTTTCCCTTCTAGACACCAGGGAAATCCTGTGTGCTGCGCTGGCTCTGAGTTTGGGGGCCTTTGGGGGCCATCTCCAACTTTTTCTCTCTGGTTCCGGGGGGATCCATATAGGGGTCTGGGTTTAGGCTGTTGTCACCAATCCTCTCCTGGCTTCCCTTTCAGTCTGCCCCCACTCACAGACTCTGCCCTGGATTTGGTCCAGGAGGTCAGATGGTCCCTTCCATGGAGGACTCTCAGGAAGCCTCCTCCAAGGGCCTCTGGGGTCCCCAACCCCAGCCCCTTTTCTTCTGTAGCTTTACCCCCTCTTATCCCCTCCAAGCTCATCACAGAGCTCCTTCCCCAACCCTCCTGATCTCCTCCTTCCCCAGCCTTTCCCTGGTCTAATCCTCACCCTTCCCATCTCCCTTCTTTTTTTTCTGTAGTATCTCAATCTGTCACTTGGCCCCCTACCCTCACCTCCCATTGAAGAAGTTCAGGGAATAAATGCAGAGTTAAGAAATTAGCAAAGTATCTCCTCCCCCTCTTCTCTTCCATACAACCCCTACCCCCTGCTTGGGGAGTGGGCTGTCTGTCCGCCTCCCCTCCCCCCAGAACACCTCCCCTTTTTAGGAAGCCCTTAGAAACAGACAAATAAAATCTCTCCTGGTTTTAGGGCCTGTCTGAGAGAGAAGTCCAAGTTCATTTTCAAGTTAGACAAGGGAGCTGAGGGGGGTTGGGGAAGAGGTAGAGGAGTGTATTCTGGGGGCTGGATTTGGCTTCCTCGCAGCAGTCTAACAAAGGCCCCTTTTGGTCAGAAAGCTAACAAACTGAATGCCTGGAAAAGGTATTTATCACTTTCAATCATTTCCTCCATTTTTCAAAGTTTAAGTTTGGGGCTCCTAGAAGGGAGGCAGACCAGCCACTCCCCCCCTCCCTTTTTAAAGAGTTCCAGTTATTTTGAAAGAAGATATGGAAAATAACATTTCCCCCTCGTGACAGGGAGGAGTTGTGGACCCCAGTTCAACCTGTCCCAAAGAATGACTAAAATTAAGAAGGGCTGAACATTTCATTTCTAACTGTGCGAGGGAAAAGGTGGAGGGATCTTCTTCATGTCACTCTAATGCTGGGAACCGGAGTTTGGTGAAACTGTACAAGGCAGATGGTAGAGGCAATATGTAAATTTTATCATGGGGGAAGAAGGGAAATTACAACCTCAATGGGTCACACTCAGTCTCCCCCATGACCAGACACCCTCAGCAGTCACTGCAGAAAGCGCATTCTAATCACATTGAGCAGGACACAAGAAATTGAAGGACCTTCTGAAGATGCCTCACCAAAAGAAAGAACATTTAATTTCCCCATCGCTAAGAAAGGGAAGAGAAGATACCAGGCACAACTAAAAGGGAAAAAAGAAATTCTTTTTTGCTAAAATGGCCAATTCGGGTTGGCATCTATGGAACAGAAAGGCAGGAGGGAGCTTGCGTGTCGGGGACAAGATTCCTGCTGGTGGTAATTTTAATTAATCTTCCTAAAAATGATATAGTTGATGCAGTTTTAGTGGTTGGAGGGCAGCAATCACTCGGCTCTCCTTGGGTGGAGGTTGGGGACTGTCAGGCTTCCTACCTCATTGCTTCCTCCCTCCCACCCAAATTTCCTTTTCTTTAGGGAGGATTTAGAGGCACTTTCCACCTTAGTTTACATGTGGCAAAACTGATGAAATTTAATAAGCCAGAATTAGAGGATGGGCACATCCATTTTCCCTCTCCCCAAAGATTATTCCACTTACTTGCCCAGTCAGAGATAATTCAACTCAGAGAAGCGGAAGTACATTTCAAGGTATATATGGAGACCAACCCAGGCTCCTTGTGCTTGAAGGCCTTCAGCATTTCCAGGATGCATGATTGTTGTGTCCTGGTTTTTGGAGACTGCTGGACAGTGCACATGCTGGGAACACGTATTGTGGTAGGTGTGCATTCGCTTGTGTAGCTTGGAGAGATTGGCGGGTCGGTCATGACAGTGGTGCTGGTTGGGGCAGGCTGATGGGATGGGGGGTGAAAGAAAAGGAAACTGTCAGGATGTGAGCTTGGGGGAGACCCTGTGAGTCCCCCAACCTTCGCTCTCTCCAGGGGTAGTCATCTCTTGCCTATACAAGTCACCATAAGCACATAAGCAAAGGCATGGGAGGAAAGGACATCCTCAGATTTTGCAGAGATGCAATTCTTAAGGCTGGGGCAGCGGTGGGGTGGCTTGTGCACTTTGTCTCCTAATCTGAGGCCTTAGGGAAATCTTTTTCTGCTAGATTCTGCATTTGTGATTTAAAACATTTGTAACTTTTCAGTGCTTGGCTTATTAATGAATTTATCTTCAAAGAATTAATACAGATTCATTTCTCTCTCATCTATTACAGACATTGTCTCCAGACAAATAAGTATATAAAATATGCTTTGCTAGGTGTTAAGGGAATGTTAGGTAAATATTAATATAAGATATGTGCCTTCAGATACCCATAACCATATAATTAGGTAAACTTTTTTTAAAAATATTGTTTTCTTTAAAATTGTATATCCCTTGAATATTACAATATACTCATGTTTAATTAAAAAAATTAAAAATCTTTAAGTGTCTTTATGTCCATGGTAAAATGTGTATGTGTGTGTGGGGGGGTTGGTGGACCTATAGTTCTATGGATAAAGATGTGTTGGCCCAGATAAGTCTGTTAAAATCCACTCCTACCAGTATCTCTCTGATGTATTAGTAGGAAATGGTATCTAGGCACACTTAGCGGAGGGAAATTTTTTAAAAATTTATTTTTAGTAGAAAAAAAAAAGACACGAGGTCCGAGGTTATCCAGGAGCAACTGTACAGTGCACAATTTTCAAATCCACCCCCCCCCCGCCGCCATTTAGTGGATTTGTGAGCCTGAAAACAACTTGCCATCCTTCCAAATCTGGCCCTATCCTGTCGTTGGCATTGCTCTTTCAGCGCTGTTTTCTTCCACGGATTTTGGGAGATTCCTGTCACTTCCGGAGAACCGATGGCGATTTTCTACAGCCTGGCTCCTCCAGGAGAGGGGAGCCAGCATTTGACTCTTGCTCGCTCTTTCTCTTTGGATTGCTCCCAAGACTTCGAGATTCTAAGTTCCCTTGGTTTACTTTAATAAGCTGATTTTTTTTTTAAGTGTGGTAATGATTTAGTATTTGATTTCAATCATCTCCACCAGGCTTAAGCTTGGCGAAAGCCTCTTCCACACAGGACAATGCATGGTGGAGCCGGGGAGACAGCGGGAGGAGCGCCCTCCCCACTCCTCTTGGCGCGGGAGCTGGTGAGAGACCCCGCACATTCACACACGCAATCCTGATGCACTTGTGTGCGCTCTATGGCCACCTACAGCTGAGCACACAGGTGGGTCCATTTATCTGTGAGGTAGCGAAGACTCTAATGCGATCCGTGAGCGCTCCTACGCCAGTTCCTGGGCATTCACGGGTGTGTTTGTGTGAACAGAGAGGGTGGGGAGTTAGGTCCCTGAGCCTCCGAAGCTCGTGTGCTTATTATCTAGAGGGGACACCTCCTGATCAAGGATTTCTGTTCGCAAACACCACTGCCAAGACCAAGAGGCAGCTTTCCGTTCCAGCGAGAAATGCACCTTCCGAATGAAGAAATAAAAATTACAACCGATTTTTCTCTTCTCTATGCCCGGTCGGGGGCGGGGGGCGGGGCGGGGAGGGAAGTGGTTTAAAAAACAACCAAAAAACCATACTTGTACAAAGATTTCTCAGAAAAGGTTGGGAGAATTTCTGGCTCAAAAAATTTTTAATAAAAAAAAAAAAAAGGAGGGGGGAGTGTTAAGGGTTGGGGGGGCAGAGGGAAGTTGGGAGAAAAGCAGTGGGAACAGATTTTGAAAAAACCTGCATAAATTAGCTGTATAACGGTAAAAGAGGAGGCAAATTATTCAGAAGTTGGTAATCTCAGTATTAATTTCTGTGTGGCCGTGTATTTGTCCCCATTTGCTGCATATAATAAATATGAGGTGGCGTGGCCGTTTTCTATAGAAGCCCATGCTGACAATATCCACCTACAGCCGTGCATGTTTCAAATCTACTTCAAAACCTGGTGCACTGTGGGTCTACATATTTCCTATATTAAATCTTTTCTTTAGAGTACTCCGCACTTTAAATAACAGGGATAGGACCATCAACAGATTGTCTGTAAGAAAAACGGACTCACTACCTTTCAAAGCTAATCTCACCCTTAATAGTTTTCCAAATGCGATTTATCCTGGAAAGAAGAAAGCCCAATCCCGACCCCTTTCCCCCCAAGATGACTGCTCTGACCGCTTGTTGGGTCCTCAGGGGTCCAGCCCTCTGGGTGCAGCCATTAGGAGAGTGGGCTCCTTGCCAGGTTGAGACCCCCCCCACACACACACACTGGCTGGCCTGGCAAGGCTGACTCCTTAGGCTCTGAAACCGGCGGGGTTTCTCAGATGCTCTGCCCCTGTGCGCCTGGGACACGGTTCTCAATCTGCTGTTTCAAGCAGAGTTTTCACCTGAAGGCTGTGTGGGTTGACACCCCAACTTTACTCCGCAGGTGATTATAAAGCCCAAGGAGGATGTAGAGAGGGCTGGTCCTGCTGCCCAGCTTCTATCATCTTGGAAAAACTGTAACACAAAATAGTCCCTTCAGAAAATATGTTTTCCATTGACACAAGCAGAAAAAGCTTCCATGTACGTGCATTTTGATCATTTCATCAAGTTTAAGGTCCGTTATCCCAATACAAACAATATCTTCCCAGGATCTGATGCTCCCAGGAAGACAGACTCTGTCCTTTTACACCAGGAAAATGCATAGAGGACTCATTCCTTCATCTCTGAGGACACTGCACCAGTCTCGATTCGAGTTTTCCTTTTTTCTCTTTTCCCTCTCCAGTGATGAGTCTCCATAAGCAATTAGAATTCGTCTTTTTCTGAAGTGAGAGGAAGAGTTGTCCGAATTCTTCGATAATTTCACACTGAGGGCGTTTCTTAGAAAGCTGGAATATACCCCCGCCCCTTCCTCATGCCAAGGAGCTTAGGGGCTGTGACCTGCGCTCACACAGTGGCGCTTGCAGAATGAAGTCCACGCTATTTGAGCACGGAACAAATGTGTAATAACCTCAAAATCCTCCTTGTCTGCAATCATCTAAGACACTGGGGAAAACACCCTCAGGACCTCTCTCTCCAGCAAGGCTTCAAGAATCCAAAGCTGCGGGGGACAGTTCCCTTTCTCAAGGCCGAAAAGTCTCCTTTTCCTGCCCTCTGGGCAGGAACCAGCCCAATCATGCAGGCTCAGCAGAAAAGCCAGTGGGGCCACAATCTCGCTCCAGATCTTCGCTGCAGCGATATAGTCACGTTGTTTAATTTTCCTCTCTCCCAGGGCTGTTCAAAGAGCCCAGGAATGTTGCCTTCCTATCTAATTCCCCAAAGGTGCCCTATTCCGCGCCTCAAAAGTGACCACCTCTTCCAGCAGAAATCAGGCGGAGGGAACCGCAGAAACTGCACCGGGGGCTCTCGGCTGAGGTCTCGCCTTCTCCTTCCCGCCCCACAGCCGCGTGCGTTAGACTTGCTTATGTTGGGCGGCTGCTCCTCCCCGTGCGTTAGAGCTTTTTCTCTACACCGTCTCTATTTTGATGTGGACTCCAGGGGTCCCGACGCGGCCTCCACGGAATCTTCCCCAGGCTTTGGACGGGCCGGGGGAGCGCTCTCCTTAGAGGGTACCCCGGACGGTTTGCACAGTTCAGAGACAGACTCCCCACGCTCCCAGCCTGGGTCGGAGTGACCCAGATTTTTTCAACTTGAATCTAAGGAAATCTACATCAGCCAAGAACCTGAAGCCCAGCTCCCAGACCTTGTGGCGCCTGTCTGTCCAAATCTTTTTTTTTTTTTTTTTTTTACTGAAGGTAGTAGATTAAAAGGAAAAAACTCCGAATCCGGAAGAAACTTGTATTTTAAACATTTCTAGAGGAACATGTAGGTCTTGGCGCCACATTGGAGCTCCCAGCGCCACCCCGCCCTCCCCGGGAGCTGGGTCTCTCTGAAATGTCTCCACTTTAGGGGGCGAGAAGTCAATTTCCCACATTCTCCCTAATGGGCCCAACAGTCCTCAAAAGCCGTTTTTCGAGGGAGGCGGTCCCCTCTCCAGGACCGCTGTGGAGCTGAGGCCAGCGCTGCGGGCGGGCGGTGGCGAGGTTCCGCGGCGCCCGGCAAGCCGAGCCCACTGATCTCCTGACGTCGGGGGGTAGCGCGGGTGCAGGAGACTTTCAAAGGCTTCGCGTGGACTGGAGGAAAGGAGCGGCGGGAGCGGGAAGACCGCGCCTGAGTTGCCGACTTCCTGGGCCTGCAAAGACCGCGCCGTTCTAGCTTTCTGACCCTCAGAACTGCATAAGCGAAAAGGCGTCTACCCGGGTCTTTCTTAATTATGGTACTGGAGGGAGGGGAGAGTGATTTCAACTCCTGGGTGTCGACACTAACGGATTGTTTCTTCCAAATTCCGTTTCATTTACGTAGGAAGCCCTTGCTGCTCTTTGCTTTGAGATTTGACGCCCCGCACCCCATTGTGTTTTTCCATCGTGGGTTCCAGCGCCTCTCAAGCAGTGGGGTAGGGGAGAACGCTTAAAACAAAACTCCAGTGAAAATAGAACAAGAAAATACTCACTTCGAACAGACGTGAGTAAAATAGTGTGTTGCTCCTGAACGATACAGTTGGGGAGAGAATGGAGACGCCCTTTTATTTTTAATAGCAAACTAGAGGCTAGGAATACAGGTAACAGGGGGTTGGAGCTGCCGGAGGTTTTGTCTCCCGTGACTCTTCCCAGGGAAGCTGTTTACTCCCCACCAGAGAGTGAGAATCCAAGGGGGGGGGGGGCGATGTCTTTTGTTGGGTCTCTTGGGATGACCTCATCCCTGCCAGATGTGTCTATTGACCCTACTGGAATGAAGCACCTAAAAAAAAAATTAAATCCAGTTTTGGAATTAATCCAATGTAAGCTATGTTTATTTTGTTGAAGGGACAGGCAATTCTTCTGCTTTCATGAATTTTATTGGTTTCTGTGCCCAGTGGCAAATTTTCCTGGATTCTTTTCGGTAGCCAAAAAAAAAGGTGTCTTTTTTTTTTTTTTTGGTGTGTGTGTGTGTGTGTGTGTTTAGAGTCATGTCCCCTTCTAAGCTCCCTAGACCCAGGGGTTTCAGTCACATCTTCATGACACAAGAAGCCAGAAGTTCCATGGGGGAAAGAAACAGTCTCCTGCAAGTGGAAGGTCTCAGTAGTCAAGCTATAGGAGCCTTGTCCATTTTTGTGGAGCAGTTGATCATGACCACTTCTGCTCCTGGTCTTCCAAGGGAATCCTCTCCTTTTCTCCCCCATTTCCTCTTTATTCTCTCCCTCCATCCATCTGGAGAAAAATCCCTTTGGGCTTGATGATCTTCCTTTTGAAGAATATAATTATTTTGTAGATTCATTGGTTGGATCATTCATCTTCCATGAAGATCTTCCAGGCTGGTCTCTACAGCATCATCTGCTCCCCAAATCTGGTAGCTCTTCTCCTAAGCCCACAGCTAGACTACATCTCCCAGCTTCCTTTGCAGTTTGATGTGGCCATGTGACTACGTTTTAGTAAATGGAATGTGTTTTTCATTTCCCAGAAGCCATTTGACAAGTGGATGCATCCTCATTCCCCTCTCTCATGCTCTCTGTTCCCTTCCTCTATCTGAATGCAGGCTCTGAGACTCTAGGGAATAGTGGAGACATAAGGAGAGAAAAGCGTGGGTTCCTGAATCACATGTGGAGGGAGCTGCCCACTGACAAGAATCATCTGCCTAGAACTGTTTACCTGAGGGAGAAATAAAATTCCATTGTGTTTGTCTGTCTCTCTATATATTGGGGTCTATTTATTACTGCAGCCCAATTCAGCCTTCACTAACTCACTCTCTTTAAAAGACAAAATGCAACTTAATTTTATCTTCCATCACCCCTTATAAATGTTAGTGGGTGTTTCTAACTCCTCCCTGCCCTTGGATTAATACTCCAGGAGAACACGCGACTTTTCTGCTCACTCTTAGGTAATAGTCCTACAGCTACTTCAAGTCACATGACTAGTTTTTTTTTTAAGATTTATTTTTATTTATTTACCACGCCCCCCCCCCCCATTGTTTCGTGCTGGCTGTCTGCTCTCTGTGTATTTTTCTGTGTCAGCTTGTCTTTTCTTTAGGCTGCACTGGGAACCTATCCTGGGACCTTCCGGAGTGGGAGAGAAGCACTCAATCTTTTGTGCCACCTCAGCTCCCTGGTCTGCTGTGTCTCTTATTGTCTCTTCTCTGTGTCTCTTTTTGTTGGGTCATCTTGCTGTGCCAGCTCTCCGCACAGGCCAGCTCACCTGTGTGGGCCAGCACTCCTGTGTGGGCCAGGACTCTGCGTGGGCCAGTTCTCTGCTCAGGCAACTTGCCATGCGGGCCAGCTTGCCTTTCACCAGGAGGCCCTGGGAATTGAACGCTGGACCTCCTACATGGTAGACGGGAGCCCAATCGCTTGAGCCACATCTGTTCCCCTGAATAATTTCAATCAGTGTTTAGAACATCCAGTCCAATGTATCTTCAATACTCTGAGCTGGATTTAATGTTAAATCTTCTCCTTTCCCTAGCTCAAGATTGCTTCCATCTGGAAGCCTGTCAAAGGGAAAAGGGAGGGTGTTTTGGGCTTTTCTATTTCTTTCTTTCTTTTTTTTTTATTCGGGAGGTCCCGGGGATTGAACCCAGGTCCCTCCATATGGGAGACAGATGCCCAACCATTTGAGCTACATCTGCCCCTTCTATTTCTTAATCTTGTATATCTCTCTCTCCACACTCCCAGCTGCTGTTTCAGATCCACTAGTGGCTCAAGGGATGGAGAGAATGGGGGGATTGGCTCAATTTTCTACTGATTTTGAGTTGTGGCAATAAACCAATGAGGTCAGGGCTTGTACAGGGAAAATGTACATAGCAACAAATGAAGCAGAACTTTGGCAATTAGTTGGATAATTTGACATACACACAAGAGAGTGTAGATCTGGATAATTTGGGATTTTAAGTAGATTTTTTTGAATAATTAGGTTTGAAATATGTCCAAATCTAAGTAAAGAACCCCCATTCACTTCATTAGAGTGTGTAAAAACAGACTCAATGTGTCCCTTGCAACGGTGGTTGGCATGAAAGCATTTCTTTCCATGGTAACGAAAATACACTGCTTTGAATTGATTTACCCAAACTCCTCATGCAGTTGCTCCCCATCCTCTCCCCTGGATGTATAGACACACTCTTAGGAAATGAATTCTTGTTGTAGGCCCCTTATGGAAATCACAGTCAACTGTCTGATAGGCTGCCTACCAGACTCTTTGGCACTTTTAAGACACTGGCATCTCTTTTAATAACCAGTGCTTGTTTATACCAGCCTTGGGGTATCAAGTAGGCATAAGTCCTTTCTAGCCTAGCACACCAAGTGAAGAAATGACGTATCATTGATGCCGTTAACTTTGTCCATGGATGGTGCTCAACTACAAGAGTCTAGGGCTGCCTACATGCTGGCAAAAGAAAAACTTCAATCCATCATAAGCTTATTTCCAAATATCCGGCTATAGAGTAGCAAGTGGATGGATGAACTCGGTAACGTTGTCCTCCTGCTTACAACCAGTTGCACGGCATTACATAGCTCCTGATTGAGTGGCACCAGCATTCGCTGAGCCTGGGCAGAGCTGTAGAGTGGGATGTAGGCCGACAAAATGCATTGAAATCTGAGGGTGAGACTAATCAAAACTTGGAAACCTGCTTATCATTGTGAGCCAGGAGAGATTTTGGAAGTCCACTGTTAATAGCTAAATCTGTCTGGAAATTACTCTGATCTTTGGAAAGTATATAGATTGGCTTGAGCATTGAATTTCCACCAACTGCCTCACTTTCTCTGGATGATTTCCAATCTTCTAATTCAGTTTTTCAAGTGGATAGTGGGTTATACTCACCATCATCCATTTTCTGGGAACAACAGAAGTGGAAAGGACCTGACATTCCAAAGGAGAGGTTGTTGGTCCATATAATGAAACATATTCTGACAGTGAGGTCTGCCAGATACTAGAATGAGAACTGAGGAGTGGGACATCCATTTCTCTTATGTAGTGCTTTGAATATTAAATCTTTTCTAATTTACCTGATTAGAAATGAATGGGTACTAGACTGTAGGCAGGGGCATGTCCAAAATGACCTCTCAAGGCCTCTTTTTTGCCTTTGGCTTCTGTAATTTTCTGACAACAGCTGTACCTGTAAAATGTGTCAGATTCAGCAGCAGGGTCAGGGGCTGCTGTCACTTGGCAGACTTCAACAACATGACCCTGGCAAAGACTTTGGAATAAAAATATCAGGAAAATAAACATTCAATGCTCCACAACCAGAGAACCGGCTGGGAGCTGTCAGGTTGAAATACTAGTCTATTTGGGTAGGGAAGGAAACGGAGCAAGGCCTCGGACACTCTTCTGCCTCCTAGAAAATATCCTTCCTGCTGCAAAGCTGATGCCAAACACATCAAATTAATTAAGAAAAGAGATAGGAGATGTATTAAGGCTGTAGCTTCTTCTCCAGTCAGTCTGTCAATCAACACCCTGTCAGGAGCAAGGTGCTGCCTAGGGGTGGGAGGAGGTGAGCACTACAAAACAAGAGATAAGGCCAGTCCCTGTGTTTGGGGAGCCTTCACCCCATCTGTGCAGGGAGAGGAATCATAGACTCAGGACCCAGACAAAAATGTAGATGAGAAGACTGACAAGAGAAGTGAGACATATCCCTGCAGGGGAAGGAGCAGCAGGAGCTACAGCAGAGGCTGGAGGAACCAGACAAGACAGTGGTCCTGAGATGAGGAGGAGAGCTGAAGTGGGGTTGAGGGCGGAAGTGGAAAAAAACTGTGTCCCAAGTTGGGCAATGGTTTGCGAGTTTAGCAATTGGCGAGGACAAGGTATGTATTGGTGGAGAGAGTGCAGGAGTACAGTTGAACATTCTGCATCAGGAAGTCATGAGGAAGCTGGGAAACTGAGGAATCAAAGCTGGTAGGAAAAGGTGAAACTAAACACAAACTTCTGGGAAAAAGGTGTTTCTGCAAAAAAAGAGAAATGCTCACATGGAAGAAACCTTTGTTTTGGGTACCTTTTAGAAAAGAGGTAAGGCTAAGCCAGTGAGGGGGATGCAGTCATCTATGGACAGATATGTAGGGTAGACACAGAACTATCAAATGGTTCTTTGGTTGCAGTCTAAAATGGCCATAAGATCTGGCCAGCTATAGCAGGAGTATCCAGGGAAGAGCTGTGGAATGTGTGGTAGCAAGTGTTTGTCTATATGTCTGTGTGTGTCATGTGTGTCTAAGACTGCATGTACATGTGTCTTTATGTGTTCTGTGTTTCCCTTTGAACACTTTAGAGAAGTGTTCAAAAGATGAACCAACAACAGACTATTACAGTAAATTAGTAGGTAGATTGATGATTGGGTTTGAGTAATATACCCATGGAGGAAAACATAAATACTCACCCCTACACACACACACACACACACACCACAAACAGATATTGAATAACATTTGTGTATATATTAGAAATGCAGACATACATAGTTACTTCATTTTTCATATGGGTAAGGACACAAGTGCAGTTGAGTAACTGCTATTCATTTCACAGGTATGCTATCAAAAAGATGAAGAAGATAGTACACTTAAAATGGTATTTATTTGATGATTAAAAAGTTTTGGTAATGGATGGTGGCACACATTGTAAATGAAATCAATATCACTGAATTGCACACTTAAAAATGGATAAAATAACACATTTTATGTTATGTATATGTTACTGCAGTAAAAAGAGATTTAAATAATCTTGTCTAAGCAGCAACAAGCAACATAATGCCTTATTTTCTGAAAGAACTACAGAAAATTAGTGCCAGTCTCTACTCCTACTATCATGTGTACTGTAGAGGAAAGAGCACTAAATTAAGAGTCAAAAGATATGGATTATTAGTCTACATCTGTCCTTAATAGCAGAGTATCAGAGTATCTTTTGGTAAGTCATTTTCTCTCTGGCTCTGTTTCCTCATGTATCAAGTGCCAATGTTGTCTATAAAATCTAAGGTCCCCCTAGCTATACAACCTGTGAAATAGTCTTAGAATTTTTATATACCTGTATATGTATATTATATATCCTGTTCTTTCTGTCTCTGTCTCTTTCTATATATGTATGTATGTATGTGTGTGTGTGTGTGTATATATATATATATATATATATTTTTTTTTCCATGTGAGAAGTTTCCAGAAGTTTTTGGTGGGAAAGAAAATTAGAAGGATGACCATAGCTGTCTACAAAATGCCCAAACAACTTTTCAGTTCTGTTACCTAGTGAAAAAACTCCAAATATGTTCTTTGACATTGCGAGGACTAACAGACTAGCTAGTGGCTGAAATTTTCACCTTTTATGAGTTGAGGTGGTGTCGTACAGAAAGGGAACCTGAGAATGAACGGGTCTATAGTCATCTGTTCTACATAATTCTTGGAATTGGGTCCTTTGATTATTACTGTAGTTACACAAAACAAAAGGAAGATTTAGCCAAGTCAGTGAAAAAAAGCAGTTACATTGATCATTTGGCATTGGACAGTCAAAACAATTTTTTGAAAAAACATTTTGTGTTTTTGTTCTGGGTGTGTGTCCATCTCTGCCACGAGAGGGGTTTGGGCCCTCTTCTCTCAGGGTCTCTCTCCACCTTCACCCCCAATGCCCAGAATGGAGGACTTGTTTTAGGGCTTCTGGAGTATCCACATTCCGAAAGCCTATTGGCCTGCATGTGTGTGCATTAAAGAACAAACAGATCATCAAAGAATAGCTTTATCTCTTTTGAAGGTTCCTAGTAGAGCATTGGCACTCATCACAATATTCCATTGCAAAAAAATATATCTGCAGCTGGTGAATTTCATCCTGAATGTCAACAGAGGGCTGATCCCAGAACACAACAGCCTGAGATAACCTGTATCACAAAGCCAAGCTTGGCTGTGATTACTTAACATTTATATAGCACTTTATCTGGTTCCCGTATGTCAGCATCATTAATGGGAGATAACTCACCAGGAGTTATAGCTGAGAAGAAAAATTCATGACCTAAAAGGAAGGAAGAAAGAAAGGAAAGCTTAAACGACCTGTTAAGTCTATAGAAGCTTGTGGTTACTCAGTAATGGGGAATAGGAGAAAAAATTATTTAAAGAGGACAAAGAAAACTCTTTTATCTCTCCCCTGTGAACAGGACAGGCTGAAGGTGCAGAAGGAGAGATCAAATTCAGATTTAAGGAAGAAAAACTGCCAGGGAAGTTCACCAGGCCTATGAATTTTACTAAAGGAGTTTATAGGGTGCCTTCTCTAGGACACTAGGCCTTAGGGAAATTATCATTCAGCAAAAAGATTTCAGGAATGTTTGGAGGGTGGTTCTGTGTGGAGGCAAAGGAGAGACAAGATGCCCTTTCAAAGCGGCTTCCAAGCCTAGAGTCCATTAAAAAAACAGAATAGTCAGAAATTCATCAAAGTGTCATTGCAGCATTTTGGTAAGGTCTAAATTAACTCAAATCTCTGTTATAATAGGTAAGAATGTAATCTGCTAATTAGCTGGAAATATGCAAATGATCACTGTAGTATCAGGGCATTGAGAGTAACAGGGACTTCCTAGCTGTGGTTCAATGCTAAGGGCATGAGTTTTAGAGACAAATGACTTTGATTTGAAACTTGGTTCCACTACTTGTTATCTGTGTGAGCTTGGGAAATTATTTAACCTCTATGAGCCTTAATTTTCTCATTTATTAAATGGAATTTTTTCAGTAAATATTAATGAGATGGACATTTGTTTCCGGCATTATAGTAATAAAATGCTTTACTATAAAACACCTAGAAATGCTGGATAAAATGTAAAATATTCTTTTAAATTCATAGCTGAGCTTGTCAGGAAGAAAGAAAAATCTCCCAAAGGACCAAAAATAAGAAGAGAGCTGAAAAACCCACAACAGTAAGCATGAGAGCTGACACTAGTGCTTCCTTGGGGTACATTTTGGGGGAAGTTGTTGATCTTTAGTTACCAAAAGGATTGGATTTTAATGATCATGTAGGAATAGGAACCAAGCTTGGCCCCAAAAGGAAGAATAGGACAAAAAAGCTTACCTATCTTGGTCTGGGTTTCAGACTGAAAAAGAACTTCAACAAATCAAAGCACAACCTCCTATGAGAATCTTTGGCTCCATTCATTCCAGTTTGGGGCTCAAAATTATATCAGATGCATAGAGTGGGTATTTTTTAGCTGAGAAATTAATATTAAAGGTGACCATAACTGGGTTGCCTAGCAGAAGCTACATGCAAAACCTCTCTAAAGGAGACACCATCAACCCAGGTCACACAGGATTCCCACAAATAAATTCTTGCCTAAAACAAGCTCATAAATCCAAATTACAAAGGTACCAGGAAACCATCCAATGGAACAAATGCCGGCAGATACATCAAATAACAGATTTGGACTCCTAAGAACTTAAGGTAATACATTATCAGGTAAGGTTATAAAATAAGTATGCTCAGATGATTAAAAATATAAAGAAAGAAAATGTTTAAAATAAAAAAATAACTATCAAGAAAGACTAGAAAATTTTGAAAAAGAACCTAATATAATTATTAGACATGAAAACTATACCATATTTAATTAATTTTAAGATATACTTTGTTCACATTTTACAATCTCTGAAATCAAGATGTTTCCCACAAATAATGTTTGGTAGGCAGCCCTTGTGATGTATTTGTCATTACACTGCTCATGTGCTTCAAAATTTGCAATGTGGGTGACAGTGACTTTGAAAAGTGCCCTGGAGAAAAGAGGGAGCACTCTCTTTAAGAAATGCTGTATCACTAATACTCTTGATATCACAGAGGACATCACTATGTGGAAAAGTGTGGAATTTAAGTCATTCAGAAGAATTGGACTCTGAAATGGGAAGAAGTTTTAGGAGTGCTCCAACTAATTTATTTCACTTATATTTTCTTTTCTTATAAATACACAAGAGTCATAAATTATAAGACTTATGTCTAAAGGCTAAAATAGTTCTTTAGATAACTACAATAAAAAATAAGTAGGAAAAAATGTCAAGAAAGCATTTGTCATAGTTTAATAGGCAGCGATGGCTTTCTAAGGGCCAGTAAAATAATGGTGTGTCTTACCTTTGATAGCATCTTAGAGTCTATGAAATATAATAAACATTGTATGAGTCAGGGTCCAGGATTGGAAAGAAATCTCTCTAGCTATTTTAAACAGGAAGGAAGAAGCAGGGAACTAGGTGCTTACAAAAGCATTGGATAGGCTGGAAGAGTGGAACTCAAGGGTGACTGAAGGTCTTTATCACACCTACCTTTCACATTGGCAAAGATAGATGTAGCACTGAAAGTTTTAGGGGGGAGAGAATGAAGAGAATTGGGGAAGGCTACATTCAAATAGATTATGGCTGAGAATTTACCAGAATTAATGAAAGACATGAATCCTCAGATTCAGATAGCACAAGTCCTCAGCAGAATCAATTAAACTAAATCCATGCCCAGATTTGTTACAACAAACTGAAGAATTCCAAATACAATCAGAAAAACTAAAGCCAACAGAGAGAAAAAATGCATTACCTTCAAAGGAACAATGATTAGACTCACAGCAGACTTTCCAAAAGCAACAATGGAGAACAGATGACAATGAATATGAATAATGTATTCAAAGTGCTAAGAAAACTGTTTCATTAAGAATTCTCTGTTAAGCTATACTATTATTCAAGGAGGATGAAATAAATTTTCAGGCAAACAAAAACAGATTACTTGCCATAAACAGACCTCCCACTAAAGACATTTTCTTCAGAGAATTTCCCTAAGAAAGCTTCAATCAAGAAAGACGTAAGATAAAAATAGGAATTGTGAGAATAGTAATGGTGAGTAAGGAAATTGGAAAGCATGTCAATATCTCTAAATAAGCATTGATTATATAGACAATAATAATAGTGACTAACTTGAGGATATAAAAATAAAGTGGTACTATACTACTGGACAACAATAACACATAAAATGAGGTGTCATCAGAGCTAAAGTATGCCAAGATTCTTGCATTATTTGAGAGGATAATTTAGAAATTGATTAAACCAATATGATTATTTTAAATATTAAGGCAATCATGAAAAGAATAGAAATAGAATGTATAGCTTCTAAATAAGTGAAGGAGAAAAGGTGAATTTAAAAATATTTTTATCAATTCAGTAGAAAGCAGGAAAAGAGAAAAGAAACACACAGAAAAGTTATGGAAAATCTAAGCACAAAATAAGATGGTAGATATGAAAAAATTATCAGTAAACTCAGTAAATGTAGATGTATTAAATTTACCAATTAAAAAGTTGTAAGGTTCTGCAAATATTCTCACTGTCCTGATTTTATAATGATCAGGATAGGCTAAACATTCGCTATATTAGAAACCATGCATGTGCCCCCAGACCTAGTTTTTCTCCCTAGGTTTGGCTTTTAGAATGCTGGTGATAAACTAAGCCTGATTTATTATATGACCATCTTGTATGGGAAATGACTGTAACTCTAGGTATCTTTGGTCAACCTTAAGAGATATAGCAGGGGGATAGATGTGGCTCAAATGGTTGGGTGTCCATCTCCCATATGGAGGGACCTGGGTTTGCTCCCTGAGACCTCCTGGTAAAAATTTAAAAAAAGAAAAATATAGAAGGCACGAAGGGCACTAGGCCCTGTGTGTGGGTGTGCTGATCAGGTCCCGCAAGTGGGTGAGCCCCCCAGACCCTGCGTGCGGGTGCGCCACCAGGTCCCGCGAGACACGCAGTAAGATGATAATGTAACAGGAGAGTGACACAAGGGAGAGTCAAGACGAGATGTGCTGAAATACCAGGAACTAAGGTGGCGCAGGTGGTAGGACACCTCTCTCCCACATTGGAGGTTCTGAGGCTCGAATGCCAGTGAAGACAGGAGAAGGATGAGAAGAGAGGGCAGGAAATGGACACAGAGTTGCCCAGCAAATGTACACAAAAACAGCAAAAATGGGGGGGAGGCGGGGTAAAAGTGGATAAAAGTAAATAAAAAAAATAAATAAATCCTTAAAAAAAGTATAGGGGAGTAAGATATGGACTATAGTTAGTAGTAATACTTTGACAATGCTCTTTCATAATTTGTTAACAAATGTCTCACAACAATGCAAAATATTTGTGGTGGGGTGATGTATGGGAACCCTGTATGATGTTATGCATGTTTGTTTTGTAAGTTCACAATGTTTACTAGACACTTATTGTTTATGTATGTTCATATATGAATGATATACTTGAATAAATTGTTTTTAAATGAAAAAAAAGTTGTAAGATTGGATTAAAAAATTTAGTTATGTGCTGTTATAAGCCATACTGCCACAGAATGGCTGAGAATAAAATGATGGAAAAAGACAAAAAATGCTGGTATTGCTGTATTTATATGAGACAAAATAAACTTTAAGACAAAAAAATGTTCACACTACAAAATCATAAAAGGAACAATTCACCAGAAAGATATAGCAATTCTTTATTTTATATAATCACTTGAAATACATAAAAAGAATCTAAAAGGAAATGAATAAATTTACCATAAACATTGGAGATTGTAAAAAACATAAGTTTTATAAATTGTCAGACAAAAGTTAGTAAAGATATAGGAGATTTGAATAATACAATTAACAAGCATGTTCTATTGGATATATATAGAACCCTTTATGCAACAACTAGAGAATAACCATTTGTTTTAAGAACATATAAGAAGATTTCAAAAACTGACCACACACTGGGCCACAAAACAAATCTCAACATATAAAAAGAATCCATTTTATATACGCCACATTTCTCTAAACACAAGCAATCAATTTAGATATCAATAACATAAAGATAAAATTACCGTATGCTTGGAAATTTAATAACATACCTCAAAGAATAACTACTAATGGAAATGAGATAATATTATAACTGAAATGATTAAAAAAAAACCACACAATCAAAACATGTGGGATGCAGCTATAGTAGCATTAGAGAAGGATTTACAGCCTTAAATTAATACATTAGAAAATAAAAAAGAAGAGCAAAGAGCTTAGTTCCCAACTGAAGAAGTTAAAAAAAAGACTGTCACAGCAAGACCCCCAAAAAGCAGATGGAAAAAAAAAAGTCAGAGTAACACTTAGAAAATGAAGACACAATAGGGAGAATCAACAAAACTACAAATTGATAATGCGCACTCACCAAAGGGCACTGAGAGTTCTCAATAATCAGGTGGACGAGATGACCTGGTTTTGTAAATGCCAGTAAGCCTTTTTACCCAGCCACCCAGGGCTAGCTAACACAGTAGCTATGATGGCACCTTTGGAAATTATGCATGGGCTCCACAGCACAGCGTTCCTTTTACCAAGGCAGATCTGGCTACCATAACTGCTGAGGGACTACCTGCCAACAGCAAGAATCCAATAAGGAACCATATGGTATCATACCCTAGGGGACAAACCAAGGCATTTTCACTATAGTGGACCCCTTCCATCAAGGAGGAGGCAGAGTTTTTTCCTCACTGGAAGAGGTACTTCTTCTGGATCTGGACTTGTCTTCTCTGCCCACCATGCTTCTGTCAGTATCATCATCCAATGTATCACTACAAGACCCATCCAGTGAACAATATTTAGAAATCTGTTTCCCATAGCCAGAATGCATGGAGCATAAGTAGAAGTGACTCCTTTCATTGTTTTACATGAAACAACTTTCTTTAACATCTTTCTTGCAACCCATTCTTTTAACTTCAGATTCTTCCGGTTTAGAGCGATTAATTCCTAGAAGACGATTGCAGCCTCTTTGTCATTTTGGACTCTTTACAACACTGAACCAAGAGGCAAAGGGGTTCCTGTACCAACTGTGGTGAGACAAGGTGGCTGCCTTGCAATGAGGGCAGGGAGGAGGGTGCTTAAAACCCAGGGGATCCTCTGGGGTGCCTCATGGCTTTTCCATGTCCAGGAGTAAAGCTAATGGAAGATTATAGCAACCCAATGCAGGCAGGACCACTAAAGGCCTGGATCCTTCAGGGGTAAATGTTTGGGTCTCTCCACCAGGAACCCGAATTAGCTGAGGTGCTGACAGAGGGCAAACTGAACATGGAATAGGTAGCTGAAGAAGAAAGTTATGAATACCGACTACAGGCTTGTTCTCAGAAACATTGGGGGATATAGAGGCAGTGCTGGCAAACAACTATGGTGGTGTGTTCTTCAACTTATTGGTTTAGTGAATTGCCTTCTGACTTACGGTCTTTCAGCCTTTCCAGCAATTTTGTAGGTACTGACTTCCCTGTAGTAAATTCTTTTCTGCTTGAAACACCTAGAGTGGTTTCTGTTCTTGCACTAAACTCTGACCAAATCATATAATGATTAAGATAGTGTGGTATGTGCATAGGGATAGTCAAATTGACCAACTTAAAAGAATAAACTGGAAGATAAACCTGAGGGAATAAAATAGTATGCAGCACAGAGAGATGGAGAGATGGAAAACATAAAGGTGAGGTTGAGAGGCAAGAAGGATAAAAATTTTCAAATTTCAGAGGAAGAAAATAGAATCTTATTATCTAAAAAGAAAAGATAGCTATAATGACAACAGATATGTCAAAAGCAACAATAGACGTCAACAGACATGAAAAGATGCCCAACACCTTAAGTATCAGGGAAGTGCAAATTAAAATGAGATACAATTTTTACCCACTATTTTGGTAAAAATTGAAGCATGGCAAATTTCAAACTAAAAAGAGAATATGGATGGGAAGCAGCTGTGGCTCAATCAGTAGGGCTCCCGTTTACCATATGGGAGGCCCCGGGTTCGGTTCCCGGGGCCTCCTGGTGAGGGCAGGCCAGCCCGCAAGGCGTGGTTGGCTGACCCAGCGAGCACAAGCAGCAAGGGGGGGATAAATGAATAAATAAATAAAATCTTAAAAAAAAAAAAAAAAAAAAAGAGAGAGAATGTGGAGAAATTGAAATTTTGAGAACACAAATTACCTTAACCTCTTTTGTGAATCATCTGACAATATTTAAAAACACTGAAGATGTGCAGCCTTTACAACTTAGCTCATCCTCTTCTAAGTAAAAATGATGTAGAAATTCATGCACTTGTATACAAGGCTTTAAAAAAAAGAACAGAGAACCTAGAATCAGACCCATGATATTTCAAACCCATGGAGGAAAGACTGGACTACATAATATATGGTGTTGGGGACAATGGTCTATCCACGGGTGCGTGTGTGTGTATGTGTGTGTGTGTGTGATTAAATCTTTTCCCTTCAATATACTCAAAAATAAATTCTAGCTGGATTAAAGATCTAAAAGTACAACACCTTTAGAGGAAAATATGTGAGAATTTAAGACAAGAAGCATTATTATGCTAATGACTTTCAGATTTACACCCATAGCTTGTAGCTGTTCCCTAAACACCAGACTTGTATATCCATCTTCTTATTCAAAATTTCCACTTGAATGTCTAATAGGCATCACCAAATTAACATGTTCAAAACCAAAGTAATCACACTTCCCCCTCAAACCTCCTCATCTTGCAGTGTTCCCTTTTGAAAGAAATAACACCATCATCCATCCATTTGATCAGGCAAAAAACTTGGAGTTATCATTGACTCCTCATACTCATAATCCTCATCAAATCCATTGGAAAATCTTATTAGGTCTAACTTCAAAATGTGGATAAACACAATGGAATATTATTTGGTCATAAGAAAGAATGAAGTTACGAAGCATGCTGTGACATGGAAGAACCTTGAAAACATTATGCTCAGTGAAGTAAGTAAGGCACATAAGGACAAATATTATATGATATCACTTATAAGAGATGTCTAGAAATAGTAAATCTACAGAGAGGGAGTAGAAGTTACAAGGGGATGGGAGGGCTGGGGGGAAGGGAAGTGTATGTTTGGGTGGCTACAGAGTGTGTGTTAAAAAAAAGAAAAGTTAATAACTCTTCTCTCAACATCTTCCAGTGGCTTCCCATAAGAGAATAAAATCCTTGACTGCTTCTCTGATGTCGCCTTACCACTATTCCCCTCGTTCATGTCACCTAGTCACACTAGCCATTTTCTCAACCCTGCCTTAATCTACCAAGAAGGCTGTTATTTTAGGGCCTTTGCACTCACTGTTCCCTCCACCTGGAAAGCCCTTCCCTTGGGTGTTCTTATTTATTGCTTCCTCATCACATCAGTTCTCTGTTGAATGTCACCTTCTCATGGAGGTCTTCCCCAACCACTCTATTTAAAAGAGTAGCCAATTGGTTTCTTCTTAACTCCTCATCCTGCTTTATTTTTCTTCATGTTTTATTTTATATTTATCTGCTGCTTATTATCTCTCCTGCACTAGAATGAAAGTAAGTTTATAAGGTTGGACCTTTCAGGTGTCTTGTCCACAATTGTAATCTCCAAGCCTAGACTATAATAGGCATTCAATAAATATCTGTCCAATGAATAAGTAAGTGAATGAACGAGAATTCTTTATGACTTAAGGTTAAGAAAGAATTTCTTAAACATGATGCAAAAAATACAAACTATAAGGAAGAGTTTGAGAAATTCAAAGAAATTAAGATTAAACTAAAGAGTGTAAATTACAATGTAAACTATAATCGATGCTTAGTGGCAATGCTCTAAAATGTTTTCATCAATTGTAACAAATGTACCACACTAATGAAAGATATTGTTAACATGGGAAAATGTGGGAGGTGTGGGGAGCGGGGCATATGGGAATCCCCTATATTTTTATGTAACATTTATGTAATCTAAACACCTTTTTTAAAAAAAAAATTTAAAATAAAAAAAAGTTAAAAAAATTAAACTCTTTGTTAATTCATTAAAAACATCATAAATATCATGGATATATAAGTTACAGATTGGGAGAAGATATTAGCAATGCAGTTATTGGACAAAAGATATAGGGGAATGCAAATATTCTCGCTGTCCTGATTTTGTGATAATCAGGGTAGGCTAAACATTCACTATATTAGAATCCATGCATATGTCCCCAGACCTAGTTTTTCTCCCCAGGTCTGGTTTTGAGAATGCTGGTGATAAACTAAGCCTGATTTATTATATGACCATCCTGTATGGGAAAAGACTGTAACTTTGGGTATCTTTGGTCAACCTTAAGAGATATAGCAAGGGGACGGATGTGGCTCGGGTGGTTGGGTGTCCGTCTCCCACATGGAGGGACCTGGGTTCGACCCCAGGGACCTCCTGGTAAAAATAAAAAGAATAAAAATATAGAAGGCGCATGGGCCACCAGGCCCCATCCATGGGTGCGCCGCCAGGCCCCACAAGCCATGCAGCAAGATGATGACCTAACAGGAAAGTGACACAAGGGAGATCCAAGAAAAGACTCACTGAAAAACCAGGAACTAAGGTCGTGTAAGCGGTAGTAGGATGCTTCTCTCCCACACTGGAGGTTCTGAGGATCAAATCCCAGTGAAGACAGGAGAAGGATAAGAAGAGAGAGCAGGAAATGGGCACAGAGAGTTGCCCAGTGAATGGACACAAAAACAGCAAAAATGGCAGGGGTGTGTGTGTGTGTGTTAAAAATGGATAAAAGTAAATAAATAAATCCTTAAAAAAATGTATAGGGGAGGAAGATTCAGACTATAGTTAGTACTAATACTTCAACGATGCTCTTTCATGGTTTGTTCACAAATGCTTCACAACAATGCAGGATGTTTGTGTGTGTGTGGGGGCGATGTGTGGGAGCCCTGTATGATGTTATGCATGTTTGTTTTGTAAGATCATGATGTTTACTGAACACTTTTAGTTTATGTACATTCATGTATAAATGATATACTTCAAGTTGTTTAAAAAAAAAAGATATAGGGGAGGAGATGTGGCTCAAGCAGTTGAGCACCTGCTTCCCACATGAGAGGTCCCGGGTTCGGTTCCCGATGCCTCCTAAACAACAAGCAATCAAATGAAAAAAAAAACAACTCTGGGATGTGGCTCAGTGGTTGAATGCTGGCTTCCCACTTACAAGGTCTCAAGTTCAATCCCCAGCCAACTCAGGTACCTCAAAAAAAAAAAAAAAAAATATATATATATATATATATAAAGGACTCCTAAAAATTAATAAGAAAAAGAAAAACATCTCAATAGAAAAATGAGCAAAGGATTTGAATGGGAAAGTTGCAGAAGAGGAAACCTTACTGGCCTATAGAAATATGAAAAGATGGTCAATTTTCTAGTAATAAAAATAACGCATGTTAAAATAACAGTGAGATATCATTTCACACAATCACTGGCAAAATAAAAAAGTCTGATAATACCAAGTGCTGGCAAGACATCAAGAATCAATTGGAACTTTCATACTTCTGGTGAAGATGCAAATTGGTATAATCTCTTTGGAGAGCAATTTGGCGATATCAGATATTGTTGAAGGTATACATACTTTACAACTCAGCAATTCCACACCCAAGTGTATACCCCAGGGAAATGCTTGCTCATAGTTACAAAGAGAAAAGTGCTAGCATATTCATTGCAGTATTGCTCCAATCCCAGGGCCGTCACTAACTGTTCCCTCTGCCTGGAACTTCCCCCAGAAAAACTTACATGGCTCACTCCCTCACCCCCTTCAGATCTTTGTTCAAATGTCACTTTCTGTGAGTCCTTCCCTGACCACCTGTTAAAATAGCAAATTACCTCAGCACTACCCGTCCCTTTTATCTTGCTCCCCTCCATAATACTTAGCAGTTTCCAGTACACTATATATTTTATCTGTTTATTATGCTCATTAACTGTTTCCCCTTCACAACACTGTAAGCTCCATGAGGACACAGATTTTTGTCTTTTGTTCAGTGCTGTATTCCCATTGCCTAGTAGTGTGCCTGGTAGTAGTAGGCACTCAATAAAAATTGGCCGGCTAAATTAAATAATGAGCTTGTAATAGCAAAAATTTGGAAGCAACCTAATGCCCTTCCAGAGGAGAATGGCTAACTAAGCTGTGGCACATTCTTACATTAGAATACTATACAGTGATTAAAACGAATGAATAGAGCTACATGTATCCATACAGATAAATACTAAAAACATAATACTGACTGAACAACAAAAGCAAGTTGAAGATAAGTATGGTATGACACCACTTGCAAAATTAAGAAACATATAAAACAATACTGCATATAGCTTATGTTTATATATATAAGTAGGATAAGTATAAAAACCTTAATGGCAATGATAAACATCAAATTCAGGACAGAGGCTATCTCTGAGAATAAAGGGACTGTAATGGGATAGGGGAAAGGTACTGTTTTAGTTTACTAAAGTCAGCCAAGACAATAATATACCAGAAAAAGTGTTGGCTTTTACAATGGTGATTTATTAACGTACAAGCTTACAGTTTTGAGGCAGTGAAAATGTCCAAATCAAGGCATCATCAGGTGATACTCTTCTCCCCGAGGACTGGCTGCTGGTGGTCCTGGATTCCTCTCTCAAATGGCAAGGCACATGGTGGCGTCCTCTTGTCTCTCCCCTCTCCTCTGGGCCTCATTGCTTTCAGTTCTTGGCTTTAGTGGCTACTCTCAGCTTCTGTGTTCCATTGATGTCACCTTCTGGCTCCTAGGGCCTTCTCTTTCAGCTTCTGGGGGTTTCTCTCTGTTTTTGTGGCTCCGCTGATTCCAGTTTATAATGGACTCCAGTAAGAGGATTAAGACCCACCTTTGGCTATGCCTTATGGGAGTAATCTAATCAATCTAAGTAATCTAATCAAATGGCCCTTACCTGGCCGTTACCTGAATCTAATCTAATCAAAGTTTCACAATAGAACTGTTGGTAGGCCAACAGGAAAGGACCAATTTAAGAACATAATTTCCTGAGGTACACAAAAGACTCCAATTACCACAGATATCCATGGGGCTGCCATTATATTTATGTTTCATTTCTTAAGCTGAGCGGTGGACACATAGGTGTTCATTTTCTTATTATCTATACTTTCTTATACCCAAAATATTTAATAATAGAATAAAATGAGATAACAGTGACTAGCACATATTAATAACAGCAGATATTTATATAGAGCTACTTTGAGCTAGGCGCTTTCCTAAGCTCATTTAAATCCTCACAACAACCAGTGAAGCAAGTTCTATTATTATCTCCATTTTGTAGATGAGGAAACTGAGACACAGAGAAGCTACGTAAATTTACTTTATGCTAGACAGCTATTAAATGATGGAGGTGACATTTGAAAACAAACAAACAAACAAACAAACAAACAGTTTGGCTCTGTTTTTTAACCATTGTGCCAAATTGCCTCATAGTATTATTCACATAGTAGGTTAATATTTAGTTGAAACTTATGAGATAGACATTTTTGTAGGCCAAAATGGTCAACTATATCAGCAATTTCATATAGTTCAGCCTAATGAATAGCAAATAAAAACAAATACAGCTGAAAGCATAACATCATGAGGTTCTATGATGACTTTATAATTGCTTTTAAACCTATTAAAATCTTCTCCATGCATATCCTAAATGTGGTTACCGCTGAAGCACGAGGGAGTGAAGTTAAACAGCAAAAGTAACCTCCAACAGTTAATACTGAAATCAAATAAAGAAATTAAGTCTTTTCAGTTTGGGGATGGTTTGAGTTGATCTCTGGTGAAAGGATGGCTGAGTTGCCCTCTCATCGGATGCAAATCCCCCTTTCTCTCTGCCTCTCTCAGTTTGTCTAAGACAGGCTGCTTCATACCAGCCAGGATTTAGCCATGGGTTTGACTCAGAAGCTTCTGAATAAATTCCAGAGAAACCCAGACAGGGCGGCATCTTCCTCATTAGTGCACCCAAGGGCATGAGATCAAAGGCCCCTCCTCCCACCCCAGTTCCTGGCTGTACCCGGACTCCTAGGAAATTAGAAATGGAGAGACGGAGACAAGAGACAGGTTCACATTCCCCCAGATTCACCCTGTCTGGTCTTTGCAGTTGCACTCTTATTTATTTATTTATTTTAAGATTTTTTAAAATTTATTTATTCCCCCCCCTTTGCTGCTTGTGCTTGCTGTGTCCATTTGCTTTTGTGTTTTTCTGTGTCTGCTTGTCTACCTTTGTTGAGTCATCTTGCTGCGTCGGCTCACTGCGCCACGCGGGCCGGCTTGCCTTCACCAGGAGGCCCTAGGAATCGAACCCAGGGCCTCCCATATGGTAAACGGGAGCCCAACCAATTGAGCCACAGCCGCTTCCCATACTCTTATTTTTTAAGTTAGTTTCCAGGAGTAATTTTCTTATCGGTTCAATTGCATAGTCTCCTTCTTAGACTCTGTCCTAGCGAATCAAAATTTAATTCTCTCTTATGTAATGCTAACAGAACAACCTGCATGAAACACCACTTTTCTCATATCCTTCTTCAAGAACAAGCATTTACTATATTCAATCCAAAATCTTTAGTGCAGACTTCTGCAGCTCATCACTTCCGCAGGTGTCCCTCTCGTCGTAGCATGCCAGCCTGACCAAAAGCCATTAGCAGTGGTTAGATCTTTCCTGGAGCCTGTGTGGAAAAAGAATGTCAGGGTTATTTCTGAAAGGTGTGGTGAGGTGGTGTTGCACACTATTTCATACATGCATGCTGTCTCTTTCAGGTGAACTGTATATGTATGCACATAGGATGGTGTGTGTGTGTGTGTGTGTGTGTGCACACGTATACAAACGTAGTCAGTAAGGGTGCCTGAAGGTGGTGTGGGCATTTTCTAGCTTCACTCCATAAATCTCTTTTAATGCCGTACTCTGAAAGCCAAGGGCTGTGTAATAATTTACGCTGCATTGTCCTTCCTCTCTTGCTCCCCTTCACTTGCCTAGGATGAAAAACCAAAGATTAATGGTGATGTCCCTTTGGAGGAGCCAGGAGTGTCATTCATTCCCACTGTCAGTCTGTCCCTCTAGGGCTTTTCTCCTCACTCTGCTCCTTCTGCTGCTCTACAGGTCAGGCTTTCCCTCTCCTGAATTAGGCCTCTGTCTCCTCTTCTTCCCCAAACCTTTTCTCTCCACCCCTTCTGAAACATCCCCCTCCTTTGGACAGCCACCCTGGGTAAAGTGGCACACAAAGAACTTTTTGGCTGACCCACTCATAAGGCTCATAATAGGTCCTCCACTGAGATCCAGACTTCTCTGGAGGTCATCTCCTCCTTATTCCACTCAAAGCCATCACAGCCAGATTCTCAAAGTTTCCAGGGAAGGTGAGTCCACACTTCTGCCGGTCCTTAGGTAGAATATAATTCTCCATGCTCTACCTTTTATTCTTCCTACTGTGGTTTTTTTTTTTTTTTTTTTTTCCCCATACTCTCTTGATATTGTTTTGGTTCCACTAGATAGAGAATTCTAGGTGAAGGATAAAGGTTAAGTGTGAAAGCAGAAACGAATGGAGCTGGATAGTTCGTACGTCATAGCTTGTTATGATATATTTGGGCTCACAGAGATCTGGAGAATCATTTTGCCCATTCCTTCTCTCTCTTTCTCTCTCTCTGAGGACACTTTCCATATTTTAAGACTAACTTTAATCTCAAAATCACATATCCATACACTTATTTCCTTTTTGTTGGTTTCACTTAAACTTAAATGCATGGTTTGTTATATAAAGACTGTAAACAAATATTTACCATGCCTGTTACATGTAACACACAGGAATGGCTTTTAACAGAAATTCATTGACAACCCCCAACTTTAAAAAATAATTATAAATACAGGTGTCAAAAACAATCCTGATGTATTGTGAAAATTTTGATTTTTACCCACAATAAAAAAAACAAAAAAACAAAAAACAATCCTGAACTTATTTTTAAATTTATTTACTCCTCCCCCCCTTGCTGCTTGTGCTTGCTGTGTCCATTCACTGTGCATTTTTCTGTGTCTGTTTGTCTCTCTTTGTTGTGTCATCTTGCTGCGCTAGCTTCTCACACCGCGGGCCAGCTTGCCTTCACCAGGAGCCCCGGGAATCAAATCCAGGGCCTCCCATTTGGCAGATGGGGGCCTATCACTTAAGCCACATCCGCTTCCCGTGAACTTATTTTTGATACTACTAGTAGTCAGCAGCCACACTGCTTCAAAAATTAACACACTTTGCAACAATATTCATTGTACCTGCTACTTTAAACAATTTAAACTGCAGCTCTTTCACTAAGCAAGTGGATAAAGCATGCCATTTACGTTTTTCCTTCTTGAAGTTTGTTTTCAGACACATGTTCTTCCACAGTAATCTAACACTTCTTGCTGTTTCATTTTGCAAAAGTGAATTCTACTTTGGGTACTCCAGGTTTATGCTTAAATGACAGTGCCTTGATAAGAGAAAAAAGATTAGTGCTCCATTTTTCCTCCTCTTACCTGAAAACATAATGGGTGAACATACATTAAATATATTCTTTCAAATGTCCAAGTCATGTTTACCAGCTGGAATTCTTTTACTTAATGTGTGGGTATTTTGTGTTGTGATACTTAATCAAGAAATTCACATGAGTAGGTGGTTGTTGATTTAAGACAAGTCTGAAATCCACTAAAATTAATTGTTGTATGCTTGTCCTTCTGGTACTTGTGGAAGCGTCATATTTTCTTTGGACATCATTAGACCTCTTAGCTCTTGAAGTACAACTTTAATGCTATATGAATTTTGCCACTTTGCTAACACTGGTATGCTCCGTGCATCCACCATTCCACTGGAATAATTTATTCCATTCATATTAATTTTTGTTACAAATCTAACTTTGGAGGAGCTTCTGGGTATTTAGGTCCAGGCGATATATTCTGTTTTTGTAATTTGTCCTTGGTGGCCCAAAAATCATGACTGCCCACCTTGTAAGTGTCATATCTTCATCATTTTCAAGGCCTCAGCTAACGTGAACCCTCGCCTATTCCTTTTTGTCCATCTTCAAGTTCTTCCAAAAACCGAAAATCACGAAGAACGTTGATTCCTCCGGAGACTGCTTTTTCTCCCGCAGCCCTACGCAGCCGCACGCATGCGCGGTGATATCGTGCGTCTGTTCCTTGTCTCTGTACCTCTCTCTTCCAACAGGATCATAATCCCTCTAATATTCAACAACCTTCAAGCGCACCCACCCTGGTCCCCAATAAATGAAAAAGACTCCAGTACTTCAATAAGCCACCTGAACTTTTGCAAACCCTCAGGGACGGGAAATTCTTCTTGAGAATAAATCCACTCTCTCCTACACTAGTTTCAACTCTAATTCTGTATAAAGAGACTACCTTTGGCATCTACCACAGTAGATACCTTTGGCATCTACTGTAAAGAAGAAAGACTCTCTTGATTCTCCTTTCCAAGTTCTCATAACTCTTCAAAAATCAATTCCAGCATGACTTTAAAATTTTAAGAGAAAACATTGAACGTCCTTTTGACCTCAGGGTAGGGAAAGATTTCTTAAAATAAGATATGAAAGTGAAAATTATAAAGGAAAAGATGGATAAATTTGACTATATTAAAACTTGTTTTGGGATGCCCACTATCTCCACTGTTACTCAGTATGATGCTAGAAGTTCTAGCTAGAGAAATTAAATAAGAAAAAGAAATAAAAAGCACCCAAATATGAAAGGAAGAAGTAAAACTTTTGCTATTTGCTGACAATATGATCCTATACCTGGAAAGTCCTGAAAAACTCACAGTAAAGCTACTAGAACTAAGAGATGACTTCAGCAAAGTGGTGGGATATAAGAGTAATATGCAAAAATCAACAGTGTTTCTACACACTACTAATGAACAAACTGAGGAAGAAGTTAGAAAAAAAAATTCCATTTACAATAGCGAGTAAAAGAATAAAATATTTAGGAATAAACTTAACCAAGGACACAAAGGACATGTATTCAGAAAACTACAAAATATTATTAAAAGAAACCAAAGAAGACCTAAGGAAATGGAAGGACATTCCGTGTTCATGGATTGGAAGACTAAAATATCATTAAGATGTTAATTCTACCTGAACTGATTTATAAATTCAATGCAACGGATGTAGGCCATTTTAAATCAGCACACACCACTCAGAACTGAGTGGGAGAGAGTGTGGTCTACAGTGTGAACTGTGGTCTATGGTTGGTGGCAAGGCTCCAGGATGTATAAGTTCATTGAGGGTGGTGGGCCACACTTGTGGGAGATGTTTGTGTGGGATGTGGTGGGAGGTGTGGGAGGTGGGCAACATGGGAATCCCAGTGGGTTCCGTGTAATATTTTGGGTAATCTAAGCACCTCTTAAAATATATGTATTTATATATATAAATAACATTTTTGTAAGCAAATACACATATATGCATATATATTTATATTTCATTTTACAAATGTTAAAAAAGATGATATGGTAAAAGTGAAGCTGAAGCATGCTGTGATACTTATCTATAATTTTATAAAATCTGGTTGTTTTAAATTGTAAAAAAAAAAAAAAAGAAGAAGAAGAAGTATTCAGGTTATCTGTTGGCTCTTGAATGAACTTTGGTAATTTTGTGTCTTTCAGCAGATTTGCCCATTTTGTCTAAGTTGTCAATTTTATTGGCAAAAAGTTGTTCTCAATAAAAAAAAAAATTCAATGCAATCCCAATAAATATTCCAACAGCCTTTTTCGCAGAATTGGAAAAGCCAATTATCAAACTTGTCTGGAAGGGTAAGTGTCCCTGAATAGCAAAAAATATCTTAAAAAAGAAGAACAAAGCTGAAGGACTCTCACTTCCTGACTTTAAAGCATATTAATTAGTTACAGTGGTAAAAGCAACATGGTACTGGCATAATGGAATTGAATTGAAAGTTTGGAAATAGACCCTCACATCTGTGGCCAAGTGATTTTTGACAAGACTGTCAAACCCACCAGAACAGTTTGGGTCAGAACAGTCTATTCAACAAATGATGCTGAGAGAACTAGATATCCATATGTAAAAGAAAGAACGAGGACCCCTTTCTCACACCTTATACAATAATAAACTCAAAATGGATCAAGGACCTAAATATAAAAGCTAGAACAATAAAACTCCTAGAAGAAAATGTAGGGAAACACCTTCAAGATCTTGGGGTAGGGTGGTTTCTTACCTTACACCCAAATTATGAGCAATGAAAGAAAAAGTAGCTAAATGGGGCTTCCTCAAAATTAAACACTTTTGCGCTTCAAATGACTTTGTTAAGAAGGTGAGAAGGCTGCCTACTCAATGGGAGAAAAATTTCGGAAACCGCATATCAGATAAGGGTTTGAGTTCCATGTTATATAAAGAGACCACACAACTTAATGATAAAAAGACATGTAACTCAATTTAAAAAATGGGCAAAAGACTTGAATAGGCATTTTTCCAAAGAGGAAATAGAAATGGCCAAAAAGCACATGAAAAGATGCTCAACAGCACTAGCTATTAGGGAAATACAGATCAAAGCTACAATGAGGTATCACCTCATGCCTTACAGAATGGCCAGTATTAAAAAAACTGAAAACTACAAGTGTTAGATAAGATGTGGAGAAAAGGAGCACTCCTTCACTGTTGGTTGGAGTGTAAAATGGTGCAGCTTCTGTGGAAGACAGTTTGGCAGTTCCTTAGGAAGCTAAAGATAGAACTGTCATGTGATCTGGCAATCCTGGTAGGAGGAATCTATTCAGAAGAACTGAAAGCAAGGATATGAACAGATTTTTCACACTGATGTTCACAGTAGCATTATTTACAGTTGCTAAACAGTTGCAACCCAAGGGCCCATCAACTGATGAATGGATAAAGAAAATGTGATATATACGTATGATGTTATATCATTCTACTGTATGAAAAAATGAACTTGGGATGCATATGAAAACATTGATGAACTTTGAGGATATTATGTTGCATGAAATAAGCTAGACACAAAAAGACGAATATTGTATGGTCTCACTGATATGAACTAAATATGGTGAGTAAACTTGGAGTTAAATTATAGAGTATAGGTTAGTAGAAGACAGAATGTGGGTTGAGAAGGGGGAGCTAATGCTGAATGTATATAGAATGTTTAAAAAAGTTGATGTAAATATGTGGAAATGGATTGAGTTGATGGTAACATTGTAAAGAGTATAACTAACACTGCTGATTTATAAATGTGATTGTGGCTGAAAGGGGTGATCTAGGGAGGTTAATGTTAATTGAAAGACAAGATAATATAAGGACTGTATAATATAGTGATTTCTGCCGTAGACAAGGATTGTGGTTAATAATATAAACACAAGAATGTTCCTCAATTACAAGGTGTTAAGAATATGGTGTTTCATGGGAAAAAATACTATTAATGTAACTTATAGACTCTAGTTAATAGTAATATTGTAATATTTTTGTAGCAAAGGCAAAGAAGATACTATATCAATGCTAAAAGTAAAAAAGGAATATGGCTTTCAGTTTTATGAGATGTGAATATGATCAAGTGTTTTTTTCCCCATTTTCTTCAATAACAGGGAGACCTTAGTCATGTCATTTAACCGATCTGTGCTCATTTATTCATCTTTTGGAACCCTGGAGAAACAATAGTTTGTTTTTAGGATTAAATAAGATAAATGTGCCTGGACAGGATTTTTTTTTCTTTTTTTCCAGAGGTACCGGGGCTTGAACCTGGGATTCATACATGGGAAGCAGGAACTCAACCACTGAGCTACACCCACTCCCCTGAACAGGATTTGTTAAAGTAATACTTCCATAATTGGTTAAGCTGCCTTTTTAATTTTTTAATAAAATTTTATTGAAGTATATAATTTACACATGAATATACATAAACGGTTATGCATAGTAAAAGTTGTGAACTTATAAACAAACATGCATATCACATACAGGGTTCCCATAAATCATCCCACCGCCACCACCTTGCATTGTTGTGAAACATTTGTTACAAACTATGAAAGAGCATTGTCAAAATATTACTGCTAACTATAGCCTATATCTTACATTTGATGTATTTCCCCCCCAATCCACCCAATTATTAATACTCTGTATTAGTATTAATATTATACATTTGTTACAGTTCATGAGAGAACATTCTCATAGAAGTACTTTTTTCCATATAAAAATTTATTGAAGTACATCATTCATACATGACCATGCATAAACAATAAGTGTATAGTAAAAGTTGTGAACTTAAAAAACAAACATGCATAACATCATACAGGACTCCCATACATCATCCTACCACCAATACTTTGCATTGTTGTGAAACATTTGTAACAAATTATGAAAAAGCATCGTCAGATCTTACATTTGGTGTATTTTCCCCCCAACCTACCCTATTTTTTTTTTTTTGTTCATAAACCATATAATTTATTTAAAGTGTATAGTCAGTGGCATTTGGTATAACCACAGAGTTGTGCATTCATCACTTCAATCAGTAGTAGAGCATTTTCATTACTCCAAAAGAAAAAAAGAAAACAACAACACAAAAAACCCACTATCATACCCATATGTTAACGCTACTAATTACAAATCCTATAATGTGCTTTCACCATTTCTATTCATTCCAAACATTTACAACATTTTAATCAATTCTGCAGATTAAAACTCAGCTTTCAATTCTTTAACCACATTCTATTCTCTGGAGACTTATATTCTAGCTATTAACTCCATGAGTTTGTTAGTTTGCCTTTTGTCTGTTGTTTTGTTTTTTGAAGTTGAAACAAAGTTTAAAAATCTTACAAAAACATTTGTTTTCATTGAAGGACTCCCTTAAAAAGTGGCAAGACAAGCAACAAACTTGGAGATATTTGCTATTCACTATCTCTAAGGGATTTGTACATACAGCATATAAATAATTATTAAAAATCAATAAGAAAAAACAAACAACCTAATAAAAATATGCAAAAGATAAGAATAGGTCTTTCATTTAAGTGGAAATTCAAATAGCCTATAAACATCTGAAAAGATGCTCAAACTCTCTAGGAATCAATAAAATGCAAATTAAAATAATCCATCAGATTGGCAAATTAAAAAAGCATGACAATACCAAACGTTGACGATGTGGAGCAATTGGGACTCTTATGTATTGCTAATGAGAGCTTAAATTGGTACAGCCATTTTTGAAATAATTTAGTTTTATCTTCTAAAGTTGAAGATATACACACCCTATCACCCACCCAGTGTTCTGCTCTTAAATATATGTCCTAGAGACAATTTTGCAGGTGTATTTTGGGAGATGTGAACGACAATGTTTATAACAGTATTGTTTGTAAAATAAAGGACCTGAAAACAAACCTATCTATTAACAAGAGAATGGCTACATAAATTATGGTCTATTCATTTAACTGACTATAATACAGCAGTAAAAGTAAACTGAAGCTGTATGCAGTAACAAGGATGAATCTTATAAAAAATGTCCAGTGAAAAAAGCAAGACACCAAAGAATTCATGTATTATGACAGAATTTATCCAAAAGTTAAAAAACTTTAAAAAGCAAACAATTATTAAAGGAACTATATGTAGCAAAACATAACGAGATGCAAGGAATGATAAACACAAATTCGTAATAGACGTTCTTTCCAGGGGGAGAGAAAACGGATGTAATCAGATAGAGACACAAAGAAGTCTTCATCAATATTAATAATACTCTGTTTTCTTAAGCCAGGTGGTAGATACATGGGGGTATTTGTTTCACTTATTTAATCTTATATTTAAGTTATAAATATTCTTTTATATATATGAAATATTTGAGGATAATAAAAATACATTCATTAATTCAACAAATATTTATCTATCATCTATCACCTACAATGAGCTAGTAACTGTTCCAAGTGCTTGAGATATAGGAGTGAACAAAATAGAAAAGAATTAGGTTTATGGGTTTGGAAGGTAAAAACAGTAAATACTTAAAATAAACCTTTCAACCAGGGAAAAGTTTAGTAAATCCACACTAAATTCTGTTAAGTTTGACCCATAATGGGCCAGGAGAGAGGATCCAAATCTGCTATCCCAGAATGAGGCAGTATTTATTACTATCTCCCAATAATTTATGCTGAGCAAGGGGCATAATGGTGTGCATAATCGAAAATAAGGATTTATACATTCAACTAGATCAATATTATGGGAAGGAAGCAGAGGTAGAGTTCATCCAAAATAGTAGATGATCTTAAACATTAATCATTGGAATATATTACCCTGAAACTATAGCATATTCGCTTAGTTAACATTCCTTTGCACATTTAAAAAAATGATGTTGTTAACATCACACCAACTGCCTGTAGAAAACTACTGCTGGTTCAGTCAGTCACTTGAACATTTGTTGAGCCTCTCAAACATTGTCCTGGGCACAGAGGATACAAAGATGAATAAAACTTGAGATCCCTGTCCTCAAGGAGCTTAGTTTGTTGCATGACAGTAGAAAAAAGATTTTTCAAAAAACTTTAAAACATATTAAATGTTCAAAGGAAATATAAACAAAGTATTATGGGTGCATAGAGGAGGGAGCTTTTAACTCTTCTTGGAGGAATGAGTCAGAGTAGCCCTCTCAGAAGTGGTGATATTTAGGGAGTTGATGGAGAAGTAGAAATTTTCTAGGGGAAGTTGGAGAAGGGCATTCCAGAAATAGGGACCTCCATATGAAGAGGCAGGGGATAGCAGGAAGTTCAATGTGACAGCAGCCTAGGGTAAGCGATGGGGAGTGGGATTGGTGGGCAGTTAGTGCCACACCCATGTGTTTGGCCTTTATCCCATAGGCAATGCTGAGCCAAAGTTTAAACAGAGGAATGACCCTATCAGATTCGTATTTTAGAAAGATAATTCTGGTGATGGTAGTGGTGTGGAAGTTGGACTGGAAAAGGGAAACATCTGTTAGGAAGAAGTGTATGGTGGCTCTTGAAATAGTGCATGGTGATTAGAGTCTGAAACAAAACATTGGCAAAGGGGAGAGAGAGGAAAAACATATTCAAGAGCTGTTTCTGAAATGCAATTCATCTGGTCATATGCTTTGGTGATCAATTAAATATGGAAGAAAGGGAGTGGAGGATAATTGCAGAGTTTTTAGTTTGAGAGACTAGGTGTAATGTGATTCCATAAAATGAGATAGGGAATGCAGGAGAAGGAGTCCTTGGAAAGAAGATGACAGGTTGAATTAGTGAAAGAGAATTAAAGAAGTTTCAGGGGAAAGAGAATCAAGGGAAGTTTTATTCTGGTGAGGAAGATGAGAACAAGCAGAAGGACAGAAGCTTGTAGAAAAAGAATCAAAACACAGTTGACAGAGTGAATGGTGGACCAAGGATGGGAAAAGAAGGAAGGAGAAGGAATCAGAACAGAGGTAGAGAGGTTGACTTAAAAGAATTAAGGTAATGTATTCCCCTCCTTTATATAAGAGACTCAGAGGGAGTGCTGGGTGGTAATAGTAGCTTAGAGGCCAAGGGAAGGGAAGTTGGAGCAGTTAGCACCTGATGGCTTTAATTTTGGGGGAAATTTAATTTTGGGGGAACTTTAATATATGAGGGTGAACAGAAGATAGAGGTGTGAGAAAACTGCTATTACATATACTGAAGAAATCTGCACATGTGTTAAAGAGATCACCATTTTCAGTCCACAGTTATAAAGTACAGCTGCTCAGCTTAAAACTCTTGCTGTTCTCCTAGATGTTCCTTTGATCCGTCATGGGATCTCTTTCTTCCAGGTAGACACTGAGACTCACAAAGTTCATCGATCTCAAGACGTCTTTGGTTAGCAGATTTGTGACTTCTTCCCATTTTTATGGTCAAGTGCAAAATTGGGACCGCTGAGACATCCACAAATCTTCTTGACATTGTTCTTCCAGTTTTGAGGGTTCTGATGAATATTTAGCAAGCTGCTTAAACATCTGAATTCTATGGAATCATGTATACTCCCAAAGAAACATCTAACTTAATTCAACATTGATTGAGAATTTTTGCACTAGGCACTACCCTAGATGCTAGGCATTTAAGGACAAGTAGGTCATAACCTCTACCCTTGGGAAGCTCACAGTTGAGTGGAGCAGCTTCACTCTGGGTATAGTAGGCAATATTTTTATATACAGGGAACTTTAGGGATATCAGTATTATAGAATAACTTTTTTTTCTTTTTTAGAATTAACTTTTATTTTGTTGTTGTTGTTTTTTTTTTACCGGGAGGTCCCGGGGATCGAACCCGGGTCCCTCCATATGGGAGACGGACGCCCAACCAGTTGAGCCACATCCGACCCCAATTAACTTTTTTTTTTTTTTTTTTTTTTTTTTTTATGTTCAGGATGTTGTGCTTTATTAGTATTTTTTTTCTCTCAAGTTAACACCAGAGTTCAATTAACAGATAAACTATATTTAGACATCTAAATGTACTATCACAGAATTTTATGAATAATGACTGGCATACCCAGTGTAATCAGAATAGCAGTCACTTGAGATATTATGGACCAAAACCAATTAACTTTTAATTTAGCATTATTTCTTCCATGTGTAGGTTATTAAAATATAGTCAGCTTTAACATAAGTATACATATGTAAAACCATCATTATATGCAATATAATAAACATATCTATCAGCCCCAGAAGCTTCTTTTTGACCTTTTGTCATCTCTCCCTCTAAATGAGGGCTGTCACTTTAGAATAGTTTGCCTTTTCTAGAATTTTACATAAATGGACTCATATAGTATGTTTTATTATTTGGCAACAGTCGGTTTTTTGATAGGCCAGATTAATGGAAGGATAATTTTTTAACTTGAATGTATTTTTTAAATCATAAGGGGAAATATTTTAAAAATAAATTAATAAGGATGTGGATGTAGTTCAGTGGTTGAGTGTCTGCTTCCCATGTACAAGGTCCTGGGTTCAATACCCGGCACCTCCTAAAAATAAATAAATAAATAAATAAATTAATTAATTAACAAAGACATGTGAATTGATTGATAAAATTGTTGTGGAATTTGTGTGGGAAATTTAAATGCACATAGGCTGACCAGTGACAAAAGTAGAAAACTACCTTTGCGTGCAATGAAGTAGAAAAAGGATAGGTTTGGGAGTCAGAATTGTATAGCAATTTAGGCTCCACCATCCTTAGAAGAATGACCTTGAGTGAATTATTTAACCTTTCTGAGTTTCAGTTTAATCCATAAGGGGTGGAGGTATAATAAGGATCTCTTCCTTGGGTGACTGGGAGGATTCAGTGAGACTTGGATATTGAAAGTGTCTCACACTCAAATCTGTTCTTCTTCCCTTTACTGTGATTTTTGTTTCTGTGAGAATATTACTCCAGAACTGCAAAAAAAAAAATCATCTTTAAATGACTCAACGTAAGAATAACCACTTAGCATCTTTGAGAACGTATCTAATATGTAGAGTGGGGTTAAACTATGTATTATTTTTTCCAGCAGCAGATTGACCTTCCAATTCTGCTTTGTTCTAACTGACATAAAAAAGAATTTGATACAAGTGTTACCTGAATTCTCATTGACTCAGGGTAGGAGAAGATAGCCAAGGGTGTCAGTGAAAATATCAGGAATTGACTAAGAAATTACTGTGGACAATCTCCAAAGTGGGTAACCTATACAGAGAAAAGAGTAAAGTGATGACAGTAGCTAAAATGGATGAAGTACTTACTACATGTCAGGCACTGTGTTAAGGTTTTAACTGAATTGTTTACTTTAATTCTCATAACAAACCTTTGAGGTAGGTCTTATTATTGGGCCTATTTATAGGCTCAGACAAGGCTTATTGTGTAATAACTTACACAAGTTCACATAGATGGAAGTGGCAAAGAAATATTCAAACCCAGGTCTTTGACTTCAGAGCCCAAACTCTTTTTTTTTTTTGAGAAGGTACCGGGGATTGAACCCATACAAAGGAAGCAGGCGCTCAACCACTGAGCTACATCTGCTCCCCAGAGCCGAAACTCTTAACCACTTGTTTTAGAGAAGCACAGATCAATTTCAGATTCAAACCATGTCTCTAGTTTGCAAACACCCAGTTCTCTTGTGACTGGCCTTTCCGAGAAGTTTTCTGCTTTTACAAAGGGAGGAAGGGAAACTAGTATAAAAATTATTTCCTCAATTTGAAGAAAGCAATTATCCAAAATGACTTTACTAGGAATCTCTTATCTCCTGATGACCTTCTCTGGACTATTTGACCATGTGTCACCTGTTTTAGGCCTTTCCCAACTCTCAACTTCCCTAATACCTGCATCCTTAATTTCCCTCTCTTGGAAAATTCCCCTTGTGGCTGAATCTCAGTTCATCCCACTGAAGTGGAGGCCCTCCAGTTCTGACTAACACCCACTTCCCTCCAAGGCTATTTGTTGAGGAGGGGGTGAGTAGGGACTTAATGACATGTTTTCCTTAACAATCTTCCAAACCTATCATCTAGGATAGGGTTTATAAGCATTCATCAACAACACTCTAGCAAAGTAGGTTAGTAGGATGAGTCCACTACCTGTTTAGGAATCTGGAGGGCTAAGAAATTTTCACCAAGATTCATAACTCGGGGGTATTAACTCCAGTTTCTTTTTTGCCATATGGCCTTTGCTAAGTTGTACAACTACTCTAGTTGTTCATTTTCTCCTTACCTTCCCTGTGCCCCCACTGCCATCATCTCTGTTAGAAGAATGAAGACTGAGCTTTGCCTTACTTCCCACGGAACTAATTAAAGTCTATAAAGTGCTTTGAGAACGTTCAGCGTGGGGTTCTTGCCAAGGCAGAATTATAGGTGGGAATGACAAGGAATGGGAATTGTCTAACTAGAAGAGTATTTGAGCTGCTATAAGGTAGATTCCAATGAGCCATTTCCCACTATGACTCTTAAAGCTCTTCTGCCTGCTTGGCATCCTTGTAGAATAGTTCACTTCTTTTTCCCTTTCACAGGCTCAGATACAAATCCAGGTGGGAACTGGGTTCTGCAGCTCCGTTTGCCCTTTCCCCTCCAATTCACACACATTACCCTCCAGACAACACTTGTCTTATGAAAAGGAAATAATTAAATTATAGCTTATGCTGGAGCAAAACACTCTATTGCAGGGTGTTGATTGTTATATTTTCAGGGCTTTTAACTGTGTTTGATTAATGATTACTCTTGAGTTTTTGATCTAGCAAGGCATGGGTGGGTACCTCTGGGGAATTTTTCAGGAAAAAATTCCCCTGAAGAGTTAGATATGTCTAGCAGGAGTTTACCTGTGAAGACAAAACACACAATCAAAGCAACCTAAGAATGATTACAAAGGAGCATATTAATATGGACATATCAAATAGCACTGGAGGAATTAAGGCTAGACTTCAGAAGAACTTCCTACCACAGTAGATGTGGATTCTCCTTTGCTTGGTAGGTTTAGGAACATCCCTCTTTGAAAGCAGAGATCTTTTAGCTTTAATATTCATCACTGATGTCTCAATTGTCCACATTTCTGGTAGCAAACAGTGAAACTGATAGTCAAAACAGGAGATTTCCGATATCAAAATAGAAGGTGCTCTCTGAGGAGTCTCATCTAACATGAAGGGCTTTTCTAAGGGGAATGGATGTTAGGAGGAATTTGTTTCATTCTAGCCCTCACCAAATGATAGTATAAAGAGATGGCCATGCCCAAATATGGGGGTAATGAGAACAAGCTGTGTCGAGACTAAACATTGCAGCAAATGATTCCGAAAATGGGATAATGGTGAAAATGAACAGATAACATTGAGGGAATGGTCACCTCTTTCCAGGATTATATTTTCATCATCAGAAGAAACTAGGGAAAAGGGAACTCTAGTGTGAGGAAGGGGAGGAGATTACAGAGGTGACCCCAAGCACCAAGCTCGCCCTGTAGCTGCGGTTTCATGCCAGCGGTTTGTATGCTCAAGTTTGCATGGCTCATGCCTGCAGTCTTGGAAGGGGAGGCTCTTTCTAATGTGTGGACTCAGTCAAGCCTAACCAGTCTCAATTTTTCTCATTCAGCCTTATTCTATCCTGCTGATTTTCTCTTCTTTCCTAGCACCTGCAGTGTGCACCTATGTTTCTGACCTGCTTTTTCCTTTAAACCACATATAAGTCTCTTTAGACTCTACCAGTTCCTCTTAAGGAAAGTGGATGAGCTACATCTTAATACAGAGCAAGGTCCTTTGACACAGAAGCTCAAATAATACATTTCAGGAACATGAAATGGCAGAAGGGCCAATAATAATTGTGTACGGGCTCTGCCCTAAAGACTTCTGTGGAATTCAATAATAGCAAAGAATTAAGATCAGATCCTGGGGAAGCGGATGTGGCTCAAGTGATTGAGCTCCCGTCTACCATATAGGAGGTCCAGGGTTCGATTCTCAGGGCCTCCTGATGAAAGCTAGCTGGCCTGCGCAGGAGTGCTGGCCTGCACAGAATGCTGGCCTGTGTGGAGAGCTGGCACAGCAAGATGACGTAACAAAAAGAGACGCAGAGGAGACACAATAAGAGACACAGCAGACCAGGGAGCTGGGGTAGTGCAAGAGATTGAGAGCCTCTATCCCACTCCAGAAGGTCACCAGGATCGGTTCCTGGTGCCGCCTAAAGAGAAGACAAGCAGACATAGAAGAACACAAAGCGAATGGACACAGAGGGCAGACAACGAGCCTGAAAACAAGAGGGCGGTGTGTGTGTGTGTGTGGGGTGGAGAAACAAATAAATAAAAATAATAGATCTTAAAAAAAAAAAAGATCAGATACTGTCCAGAGAATCTTAGAGTCTAAGAGGGAGGAAAAACACCAACAAAGACACCTGAAAACAATCACAAAACTCACATAGGCCTACACAAAATTACACAACACATACTGGAACAAGAGGGATTGCAGCTAGATTTAGCTCTGTTCTTAGGGACCATTTTTGAGCATTCACTGTGAGCCAGGCACAGTGCTGTCTTTACATATCTCTTTTCTTTTAATTCTCACAGTCCATTATCTTTTTTTAATATATATATATATTTTTTTGAAGTACTGGGGCTGGGGATTGAACCCTGGACCTCATATGTGGGAAGCCAGCGCTCAACCACTGAGCCACATTGGCTTCCCTGAGTTGGCCCTCTCGTCTGTTTGCTTGTTTTTTGTTGTTGCTTGTGTGTTTGTTTTTAGGAGGCACTGGGACAAACCTGGGACCTCCCATGTGGGAAGCAGGTGCTCAACCACTTGAGCCACATCTGCTTCCCCATTATCTTTTTCAGAGATACGATTAAGTCACTTCCCGAAGTAGGTAGGAGAGTCAGGATTGAAACACAGATTTATGTGACTCGAATCACCATAATCACCACCCCATATTGCCTCCTCCTTCAGAAGAACTTTCTATCTTGGAATAAGTTATAGATTGTCATTTTCTGTTTTTTGTTTGTTTGATTGTTTTGTTTTTGTTTTGTGTTTTTGTTTTGTTTTGCTTGAGAAGAGGTTGTACAATTCAGAGGCAGTGTTGTGAACATAGAGTAGTGAATTATATGGCCTTCCAGCCTCCAGTTCTCTGACTGGCCCAACCCAGCTCTAATCCCTGGGCTAATGAAAAATTAAACAAACCACAAGCTCAGGTGATGCCAAGGTTGCACAAGCTCCCGGCAGTCTTGGGATGAAAGGCACTTTGAGAGGTCAACTCATCGTTCTCCTACTTCCACATATAAGGCTCTTTAGACTCCATGGGATTCACTTTAGGGAAGTGGATGAGATACATCTTAATACAAAGCAAACTCCCCTGACATAGAAGATGAAATAATACGTTTCATGAACTTCCAGATTGATTGGTCCCCTCTCAATTTACCTTTCATTGTTTTACTGCCAGTAGAAAAGGGTCTTCCAGGTATCTCTTCATTGACTTTCTGGCATGGCCTAATTTCCCTGGATCTAGTCTCAGCCCTGCAGCAGGATAAGCATTATAGCCTTACTGAAGCTAGGGAATATTCAACACTCTGTATAATATAAAAATGTATGAGATGGCAATTGTCTTCCAAGAACCATGCCCTCATGTACAGATAACAATAAAGGCAGGGCTCAACATGGGAAGAGTAGGAAAAGAGCCTGTAGTCCTGAGTGCCAAGAACCCCTTCAGTCAGGAATGTTTACGTGGATGCTAATGGAGCCACAATCTAGTTGAGAAAGTCTTGAGCAAGAAGGCAGGACATGTGTGTCCGATGCCTTGTTTATGCTTCCAACCCAAACATTTATTGGGCACTTACAACGTTCCAGGCACTGAGGATATAGAGATGACTGTGCTATGACCCTGCCAGCAAGGTGCCCATGTACACCTCTTTATCAGAACTGGGGAGCCATGTTCCATCTGGCATGCCCAATCTCAGCAAGGAGTTTTAATCTGGGTGGTGGGAGTGAGCGCAGGGATTCGTGCTTAGAGTCCTGAGTCAACAGTCTTTCCACCCCCACTTTCTCAGAAAGTGGGGGAGTTGGAGGAAACCACATGAGTTTCACTAACCCCCATCAATAGCATCTATTGCATTACTGGCCTCATTATTTCTTAATGGGACTTCGTTGATTACAGACTACTTAATTACAGTGACAAACTCCATCTTGGTTGGGGGTGGGATTGGGGCAAGAGAAGAAGGGGGTGAGAAGGTGGGGGTGGTCTATGAGTGCAGGCAGCACTCCTCTCCCACCGCTGCCCTGCTATTCAGGGCAGGAGCTAAGTCTCTGATCAGTGCTTTGGCCCTCTCACCCCTCCCAATAAAAAAGTCTCCAGGGATGAGAAAAAAATCTACTTTCTCTAATAGCTCTTTCCCTAGTACACCTTTCATCAGTAGGCTTTTTTTTTTATTTTAATTTTTTATTTATTTTTATTGTGGGTAAAAATCAAAATTCTCACAATACATACAAACATTTGCAAAATGATATATAAATATAGATGCATATATGTGTATTTGCTTACAAAAATGTTATTTATATATATATATATACATATATTTTAAGAGGTGCTTAGATTACCCAAAATATTACACGGAACCCACTGGGATTCCCATGTTGCCCACCTCCCACACCTCCCACCACATCCCACACGAACATCTCCCACAAGTGTGGCCCACCACCCTCAATGGACTTACACATCCTGGGGCCTTGCCACCAACCATAGACCACAGTTCACACCGTAGACCACACTCTCTCCCACTCAGTTCTGAGTGGTGTGTGCTGATTTAAAATGGCCTACATCCGTTACCACAACAGTACTCAGGACAACCTCCAACTCCCAAAGAAGCCACTGTATTTCAACTGCTCATCCCCTCCCTACCCCAAAAGTGTCAAGTGGCCACTGGCTCCACCTCATTGTTATAATTTCTTCCATTGCTAGAATCACCATATGTGAACAAGAGAATACCATCAAGTCCACTCTAGTCCATAGTTCTTCCCCCAATCCTGAGGGGACTGGGATGGTGATGTCCACTCCAACTCCAAGTGAGAGAGGGCTTATATCCCATGCTTATGGTGGGTGGGATGATCCTGCCTGCAGATGCAGGCCCTCTCCATTCCCTGGGATGGCCATTGCCCATCGTTGTCTCCTCACCAGGTGACTTGGATGCGTCCATTGAGCTGTAGGGTAGGAGTTGCAGCTCCACCGAGATTTCATGCACACCTGGCACATAGGTAGGCCAGAGGCTCCAGTCTCTGGAAGTATACCTAAAAACTCCATCAGTAGGTTTTTAAAATATCTGGTAGCTAGAGAAAAACATCGATATCATTTCACTATTGGACAATAGATAGACTACAATGCTTGGAACTTCCTGGGCACTCAATAGATATTTGTTGAATAAATGGAAGATTCCAAAGACATAAAATAATAGGGGAAAATCGTAAAGAGAGAGTAAGCTGATGGTATGTTATATGTCAGTCTGCTTGAATCAAGTGGCCCTTTCAGGAAAGGACTCACAACCCCCACCCCTAAATTCACCAATTACATGAAGAGTTGACATCAGGAGGTAGTGTTACCAAGAGAGAGAAGTAAAGAGTGAAGAGAAGGAGGAAGGGAGCTTTTTTATGTGTGTGTGTAGCAGTCCAGAAAAGACCAAGGTGGGAAAAGCAGAGAGTAGGCAAGGTGAAGTAAAAATGACCTTATAGCTATATGTCAGAAAAGAAAGTATAGGAGAGAATGGCCATTTCAGACAGTAGACAGAGAAGTTTAAAGCTGGCTAAGAAGAGCCACATCCACTCTAAGCATCACAATTTAGTTATTTTGTGGTCTTGAACTGTTCTCATCTTTTTATCCTTACCATACCTATCCCAGGCTGCTCAACAGTCTTGGTTTAATCCCAAGAAACTCTTTTTTTTTTTTTAGGAGGTACCAGGGATTGAACCCAGGACCTCATACATGGGAAGCAGGTGCTCAACCACTAAGCTACATATCCTTTCCAATGAGATTTGGTTTTTTCATTTGTTTTTTGTTTTAGGTTTTTTTTAGGAAGGACTGGGGATCGAGCCCAGTACCTTGTACATGGGAAGCAAACACTCAACCACTTGAGCTACATCAACTCCCCTCAAGCAACTCTTGATCAATTGTGCTAATAAATGAAGTGGATAGTAAAATATTAGAGATTATTACACTAATATTTAGTGTGTGTTTTCTTGGAGAAGTCATAGGTTTATGCAGAAAATCCAGAGTTCCCATATACCTTCCCTCACACACAGAATTTTCTCTATTATTAACAATTTGCATTAATGTGATACCTTTTTTACAATTGATGAAACAATATTATTATAATTATGCTATTAACTAAAGTCCAGAGTTTACATTAGAGTTCACTGTTTATATTATACAGTCATATGGTTTTTAAAAAAATTGTATTCTAGGAAGATATATACACCCTAACATTTCCCCTTTTAACCACATTCAACTATATAATTCAATGGTGTTAATTACATTCACAATGATTTTGCTACCATCACCACCATCCATTCACAAAGCTTTTCCATTACCCCAACCAGAAACTCTTTACCAGTTAAGCAATAACTCTCTATTCTTTACCCCTACCCTGGCCCCTGGTAATTTATATTCTAATTTCTGACTCTGTGAATTTGCTTATTCGAATTATTTCAAATCAGCGAGATCATACAATATTTGAGTTTTTGTATCTGGCTTATTTCACTTAACAGGATGTCATCAGGGTTCATTCATGTTGTCATATGTATCAGAACTTAATTCCTTTTTAAGGCTGAATAATATTCCATTGTTTGTACATGCCACATTTTGTTTCTCCACTCATCTGTTGATGGACACTTGGGTGGCTTCCATCTTTTGGCAATTATGACTAATGCTGCTATGAATATGTGTGTGCAAATATCTGTCCAAGTCCACTGAGGTATATACCTAGACGTGGGATTGCCGCGTCATATGGTAATTTTATACTTAACTTTCTGAGATACTGCCAAATTGTCTTCCATAGCGGCTGTACCATTTTACATTCCTATCAACAATGAATGAGTGTTCCTATTTCTCCACATCCTCTTCAACACTTGTTATTTTCTGTGGGTTTTTTTGTCAAAAAAATTTTTTTTTTATTTTTAGAGAAGCTTTAAATTACATAAATGCTACATCAAAAATATAGGGGAGGGAAGCGGCTGTGGCTCAATTGATAGGGCTCCCGTTTACCGTATGGGAGGCCCCAGGTTCGATTCCTGGGGCCTCCTGGTGAAGGCGAGCCGGCCCGCGTGGCACGGTGAGCTGACGCAGCAGGACGACCCAACAAAAGGAGACAAGCAGACACAGAAAAACGCACAGCAAATGGACACAGCAAGCACAAGCAGCAAGGGGGGATAAATAAATAAATAAAATAAATCTTAAAAAAAAAAAAATATATATATATAGGGGATTCTCATATACCTCACCCGTTTTTTTTTTTTTTTTTTTTTTTTTTTTTTTTTTTTTTGTTGTTGTTGTTGTTGTTGTTATTTGCTTGTTTAAGGAGGTACCGAGAATTGTACCTGGGACTGGGTACATGGGAAGCAGGTGCTCAACCACTGAGCTACACTCGCTCCCCATGTATTTGATTGTTTGTTTTAATAGCCATTCTAGTGGGTATGAATTGGTATCTCGTGTTTTTTTTTTCTTTGTCTTTATTTTCAAAAAAATTTTAGCTCTTTATTTTGAAATAATTTAAAACTTACAGGACATTTGCAAAAAATAGCACAAAACCTATACAGAGGATCCCAACATTCCCACCACGTGGATATACACGTCCACCAATTTTTAATGTTTTGCCACATTTTCCATATCATTCTATCTATGCGTATAGCTGTTTATCTACCTCATTTGGTTTTGATTTGCATTTCCCTCATGGCTAATGATGCCGAGCATCATTTCATGTGCTTTTTGGCCATTTGTATATCTTTTTTGGAGAAACATCTATTCAAGTCTTTTGCTCATTTTTAAATTTTTTTTTTTTTTTGTCTTTTTGTTATTGAGTTGTAGGATTTCTTTATATATTCTGGAAATTAAACCCTTGTCAGATACGTGGTTTCCAAATGGCTTCTCCCATTCTGTAGGTTTTTTTTTACTTTCATCATGAAGTCCTTTGATGCACAAAAGTTTTTATTTTTTATGAAGTCCCATTGATCTATTTTTCCTTTTGTTGCCCATATTTTGGCGTAAAGTCTAAGAAACCGCTGCTTAACACAAGGTCCTGAAAATATTTCCTTATGTTTTCTTCCAGGAGTTTTATAGTTTTGATTCTTATATTTAGGTCTTTGATCCATTGTGAGTTAATTTTTGTATATAGTGTGAGGAAGGGGTGCACCTCCATTCTTTTGCATATGGATATCCAGTTTTTCCCACACCATTTGTTGAAGAAGATATTCTTTCCCCATTGAGTGGACTTGGCAGCCTTGTCAAAGATAAATTGGGGCTTTCTCTGCCTAAAGGAGCCCGCACCAAATCTTGGTGTGTATTTCCATCTTTCTTTCCTATTTCTCAGCAAATGCTGTTCTGTCCCCCATTTCCCAATAAATTCTTTTTACTGGCCTAACTGAAAACAAAACAAAACAAAACAAAACAAAACAAAAAACCTCGATTGGCCATAGATGTGAGGATTTATTTCTGAACCCTTAATTTGATTCCATTGGTCTATATGTCCTTGTGCTAGTACCATGCTATTTTAATAACTGTCACTTTGTAATATGTTTTAAATTGAGAAGTATAAGCCTTTCAACTTCATTGTTCTTTTTCAAGATGGTTTCTGCTATTCAGGGCCCCTTACCCTTTCATATAAATTGTTTTTCAAGGAAGAAAGTTATGCTTTATTTCACCTTTGCATCTCTCTTTTCAGAATTCACAGGTATTCATAATTGGTACTATTAAAAAATTCATATTACAACCATAACATCACATAGAAAAGAACTAAATAATAAATTCAAAATCAAAAATGAGAAAAACTAAAAGACAATATGAGATGGGAGAGGGAAGAATAGGTATAATATGGGGGCATTTTCAGGACTTTGGATTTGTCCTGCATGACATTGTAGTGGTAAATACAGCCCATTGTATATTTTGTGATAACTTACAAAATTGTTTAGGACAGAATGTAAACTATAATGTAAACTGTAGTCCATGGTTAGTGGCAATGTTTCAGTATGGATTCATCAATTGTAACAAATGTACCACACTAATGAAGGACGTTGTTAATGTGAGGAAGTGTGGGAGGAGGAGGGAGTGGGGCATATGGGAATCTCTTATATTTTTTATGTAGCTTTTATGTAATTTAATGCTTCTTTAAAAATAAAAATAATTAATTAAAAAAAATAAATAAAATTCTAGGGATCACTTGGGCCATGTGAGTCAACAGATCAAAATGGCAATGGTAGTCTGAAGATGTTATCTCATAATCTGTAACAAATGTTCCACAACAATGTGGTGTGTTGGTGGAAGGGTGTTGTATGAGGATTCCACACATGTGTATGATTGTTTTGTAAATTCACAACTTCTCTAATAATATTTACTTAAAAAGACAATATGGCATAATGAAGAGTTTTGATGTTGAAATTTGATCTGATCTATAATTGAATGCTGGAGCATTTATTATTTGTGGGATAGTGAGCAGTATTAATCTCTCTCAGTATCAGTTTCCTTATCTGTTCACTGTGAACAATCATACTCACTTCTTGGTATTGTAGAAGGATTAAATTTTAATTGAATATGTAAAAAGAATGTCACTGTTAGCGTCCATTGACCTTTTTTTTTTTTTTTTTTTTTTGATGTGTTCACTCACTTTAATAACAATACGTTTGCCATGTTATCACCATGAAACGTAAAGTCAGTTAGACAAGAGAATTTCAAAAGTGCAAAAAAGCATTCTGTAGTATGTATAGTTGGCATATAATGTCTGACGAAACCAACGTGCTCATAAATCACTAATCACTTTCCACACAGGTAATGTGTTGTTTAACATCTGTGAATCTTACAGAGAAAAAACATACTATACACATTTAAAGTCTTCATTTGCTTTTGGATTAATATTTTAAATACATCTATTTCAAGATGACATTTAAAAATTATTCTATAAAAGCAAAATATATAATCCTGCAATTACAAAAGAGCTAAACTGGAATCCATAATTAAGTTATTCTCATGTTTATTTATATGTATGATTCTAAAAATAAATACTACTTCTACACAGCTCTGTTACCATGTTTTTAGGTTTGATTTAAACATACGCACATTTTCAGTTGTGGGAGGCATTACAATGTTATATTCCATGCACTTTTCTGAAAAGGTTCTTTAAGAGCCAACCAGCACTAGAAACCAAAACACTAGACCAGTCCACAAAGTAGGCAGCAAAACATTAAGTTAATTGGGAGTAAGTAGCACTCTCACATAACCAAAGAATGTGATAATTCTGTAGCAACTGGAAGTACTACAAGGTTGGCCTGCTGCCTTTTCTAGAGCTAATGTCAACATAAGAGTTTAAGAATGTGGGTATTTTACCATTATCATGAGAATTCGGGTGACATGGTTCTTTTGTGCTAACTTGACTCCTCATGGGACCTTAGTTTGTGAACAAGTCGCTAGTAATTTGGTCTCCAGGCAAATCAAGCCTGAAAGAAAGGAAGCCAATATTCAAAATACTGTGTTATTTTCTGAACCTACTCCAATGATTTATTTTCAGCATATATGTCACCTCAATTTGAGGTGTCCAACTAAAGCAAATACCACCACCGAGGCCAAGCCAGCTTCTCTTCTTTTAAGGTTTAGGTTTTGCCCAGTATTCCCGATACATAGAATAGTCCAAACCAACTGTCATTGCTCCCACAACGAAGCCTTGGGCTGCCACACGCATGTGGATCAGGTGAACGGACATTTTCGTGTTTCCCCTGCTCTTCAGTTTGTATAGTCCATATGCAACAATTGCTGCTAAACCCGCCATCCCAATGGGGACAAATGGTGCCTTTCGAGCTTTTCGGATAAGTTTAGATCCCTGATCTTCATCGTATGAAGACAGAGAAACATCTGTGTCAGTTGACATAATGATTGGTTGAAGAATCTTCCACCAGCGACTGCTTCCCCGGGGCGCCCACCGGCTTCTCTTCTATTGACCTTTCTTTGTGGCATGCTCTAGCGTTTGATTTTACTGAGTTATTATAGGCTTCCCAAATGGGTCTGTGTTACTGGCATACAGGTGTTAGATAATTTTTGTTGAATCAATCTTAATCTTTCTATTGATAGCTATTAAACAACTCAAACTGGCTTAAGAAAAGGGAATTTATTGGTTCACATGCATGACTTATTTGGCACAGCTTGGTAAGGGCTTAAACTCATGTCACCAAGACCCTATTTTTCTCTCTGCATTTCCTAGCTGTATACTCCACTGAAGTAGCTTCATTAAGAACCAAGTTTTTTCCATGTAAGATGGCTATAGCAATTCAAGCATCTGTGACCTTCAAATTAAAGTTCAGTGGGAAAGAATAGTGTCTAACCACCACCCACCCCGAGGTTTCAGAAAAAGTCAAAATACGTCATAGCTGCTTTAATTAGGTCACTCTTAAACCAATGTCGGTGGCCAGAAAAATATATAATATTTTCCTTGGAACCAGAGCCAGACTAATACAGAGTCACAAAGACTGAAAGTGGAGGAGAGGGTGACTTTTTGTATTCTATGTGAGTGCTCCTTAGATGTGAATTTGCTTATATTTTCCAGCAGGAGCTCTGTTTTAACCATTCAAGTGGTTCTCCCCAAGTCACTTGATTTCCCTAAATGGTTGGGGATTTTCTTATATTCATTTGTGCATGGCCATAGTCCTTTTAGCATCTGTACCTATGAGCCTTCTTAGCTTTCCTAGGGACTGGTAAAACTGCCACAGGGGGAGGGACAATGGACTTGTTCAAGTGGACCAGTGATAAGCCTGCTAAAAAAGCTGGAACCGGACTTCTGAGGAAGGAAGTTAATTGTTTTCAGGTGTAAGCCTGGAGGAGCATTTCTTTTCCTGTGCTGGGACCAGGTAAAATTTGTTTCTTCAGGTTTACTCCACTCCAGATGCAATGGTATCATATGACCATGCTATCTTTACTAGGTGATATAAAAAGTCATTTGTCTCAGTTCATGGCACTTTTATGGAGACTGTAGCCTGTGGTCTTTGTCTAAATTTTGCTAAACACTTGGTTATTCCCTAAGCTTTGCAAAGGATGATGCCCAGCTTCTTCTCTGGAGAATACCAAATTTGTTTCATGCTCTATCACCAAGATTATTTATTTGGTTGAATTTCCTCCACAAAGAATGGAAGAGAGGAAGTCAAGAAAATGTTCCCATGTCATTTTCCTCCCCAAATACCCTGTACATTCCTTTTTCTTGAATGAGTTAGCCATTAGCATGCTATTAAGTATAAAGAGCAAATTACAGATATTGTTGATACCAGTATTCCTCTTAGAATATCCAAAGAAACTCAAAAGAATAGTATCCTTCAACTGATTTGTAATTTTAAAAAACTAGGATTGTGGTTAGTAATAAAAATACAAGAATGTTCCTCTATTACAAAGTGTTTAGAATATGGCGATACATGGGAAAAATACAATCAATACAACGCATAGAAGCGGCTGTGGCTCAATCAGTAGGGCTCCCGTTTACCATATGGGAGGCCCCGGGTTTGGTTCCCGGGGCCTCTTGGTGAAGGCAAAGTCCGCCCTCACGGCGTGGTTAGCTGACCCAGCGAGCACAAGCAGCAAGCGGGGGATCAATGAATAAATAAATAAAATCTTAAAAAAAAAAAAAAATACAACCCATAGACTATAGTTAACAGTAATATGGTAATATTTTTGTAGCAAAGAAGGTACTATGTCAATGCAAAAGGTAAAAAACAAAAACAAAAAAACAAACAATAAAGGATTTAGTTTCATGAGATGTGAATATGATCAAGCATTTTTTTTCATTTTCCTCATTGATGAGGAGACCTTGGTCATGTCATTTAACCAATCTGTGCTATTTATTTATTGTTCATAACAGTGGAGAAACAATTGAGTTTGTTTTTAGGATTAAATAAGATAAATATACCTCAACAGGATTTTTAATAGTAATGCTTCCATAATTTGTAAAGCTGCAAAAAAATTTTTTTTGTAAAGCTGCCTTTTGTCTGATATTTTATTTTTTGAGGTTGAAATAAAATTTTAAAAAATACTAGTAAAAATCAGGAAGAAAATTAGTGTAGATCAAAGTATTTCTGATCAGAGACTCCTTTCAAACAATTACAGAAATTACACACATAGCTTACAGAGCAATTTTCCACAAAGTCAAACTATCAGGCAGTTTCCAGAAGTAGCAGATCTCTACTATTTCCTAATTTTTCTCTATTGAAAGTTTTCTATAGTGAAAAGGACAAATGACCCCCTTTAGGTGTATTTCAAGCTCTGTTTTGTCTTAACATCTCTCTCTGTGATAGATAGTATCTAGAGTTTACTTTTGATTTATTTTCCTGCATTTTAACTTTGCAGTAGCTGAATCAGACAGACAAAGTAATGTTCAAAATATTTCTTTAGAGAGATGACTTTTTTTTAAAGGAGGTCTCAGGAATTGAACTTGGGACCTCTTACATGGGCAGCAGTGCTCAACCACTGAGCTACACCCACTCCAGAGAGATGATTTTAATCTTTGATTTTCTTCATAAAATCTGGACCAAATTAATGTTCTTATCCATTTTTGTTTTCCAATAATTTTGGCTTATCTTTTTCATTCTTAAAATTATGTCTGATCTTATTAAACCCAAATTAAATAAAATATTTGAGCATCTACAAAATCCAACATACATTCTAATTCAGATTCCAATTAAAATAGTGTTTTCTCTATGCATGGAAGAGAACAGTGTATTCATCTTAGTTACTTATCTATTAAGATGTGGCCTGTTTCATTAAGACTCCTTCAAAGCAAGGATTATAATTCTTACAACTAATAAAGCAGATGTCACATTAAAAGAATGTGAAGTTTGTGTCATCATTTTATTGGTTCAGAGTTCATGAAAATTCAGTGAGTTATTTGTGTACAGATCACAAATATCTTCTTTCTTGTAATTTGGGTATATATCATCATGTGCTGCCTGGACTGAAGAATCACTTTGGGCCAGTGATATTATGTGCCTCTCATCGTTCTTTTTATTTCCATTTGTAGTGCTTATGCAATTATCCTCTTTCTTAGTCCTTAGCAGCACAAAAGTTCCAAAAGAGCAGGGGAAGAGATCCTATCATGTCCAGGTTCCTGGGAAGGCCAACTATTTGGATCAGGGAACTGCTGCTGGGTCAGGGTCAGTGGATGGGAGCTCTGCAGGCCAGGAAAGAGCCTTCCATATAAATTTGATGCTTGGATTTTCCATTTCTGCAGAGAAGTCTGTTGGAATTTTGATTGGGTTTGCATTGAATTGCTTTGGGTAGAATTGACATCTTAACAATATTTTGTCTTCCCATCCATGAATATGGAATGTCCTTTCATTTATTTGGGTCTTTGATTTTTTTTAAATCAATGTTTTGTAGTTTTCTGTGTACAAGTCCTTTATATCCTTGGTTAAATTTATTCCTAGATATTTGATTCTTTTAGTTGCTATTGTAAATGGAAGGTTTTTCTTGATTTCCTCTTCAGATTATTCATTACTAGTATATTGAAACACTACTGATTTTTTCATGTTGATCTTGTACCCCACCACTTTGCTGAATTCTCTTTTTTTTTTTTTTTTTCAACCGGGAGGTCTCGGGCATTGAACCCAGGTCCCTCCATATGGGAGATAGATGCCCAACCATTTGAGCCATATCCATCCCCCTGAATTCATTTTTAGCTCTAAGAACTTTGTTGTGGATTTTTCAGGATTTTCTATATAGGATTTCTGTATAGGATTTCCATATAGGATTATGTGATCTGCAAATAGGAAAAGTTTTACTTATTCCTTTCCAATTTGGATGTCTTTCATTTCTTTTTCTTGCCTAATTGCTTTAGCTAGAAATTCCAATACAATGTTTAATTGCAATGGTGACAATGGGTTTTCTTGTCTTGTTCCTGATCTTAGAAGGAAAGCTTTCAGTTTTTCACCTTTGACTATGATATTAGCTATGGGTTTTCAAAATATGCCCTTTATCATGTTGAAGAACTTTCCTTTTATTCTTAGTTTTCTAAGTGATTTTTTTTTTTAAGATTTTTTATTTATTTATTCATTTATCCCCCCCTTGCTGCTTGTGCTCGCTGGGTCAGCTAACCACGCCGTGCGGGCGGGCTTGCCTTCACCAGGAGGCCCCGGGAACCGAACCCTGGGCCTCCCATATGGTAAACGGGAGCCCTACTGATTGAGCCACAGCTGCTTCCCTCTAAGTGATTTTATCAAGAAGGGGTGGATTTTGTCAAATGGCTTTTCTGCATTGAGATGATTGTTTTTTCCCCCTTATTCTATTAATGTGGAGTATAATGTTAATTGATTTTATGTTGAACCACCCTTGCATACTTGGGATAAATACAACTTAATCATAGTATTTCTTTTAATGTGCTGTTAGATTCAGTTTGCTTGTATTTTGCTGAAAGTTTTTGCATTTATATTCATGAGGGATATTGGTTTGTAATTTTCTTTTCTTGTGGTATCTGTCTATTTATTTATTTATTTTAAAGAAACTTTAGATTACATAAAAGTTACATAAAAAATATAGGAGAGGGGCGGATGTGGCTCAACTGGTTGGGCGCCCATCTCCCATATGGAGGAACCTGGGTTCGATCCCCGGGACCTCCGGTAAAATTAAAAAAAAAAAAAAAAAAAAAAAAAAAATATATATATATATATATATATATATATGAGATTTCCATATCCCCACTTTCTCCCCCTCCCATACTTTCCCACACTAGCAACATCCTTCATTAGTGTGGTACATTTGTTACAACTGATGAACACGTATTGAAACATTGCCACTAACCATAGATTATAGTTTACACTCTGTCCTGCACAATTTTGTTAAGTTATGACAAAATATATAATGGCCCGTATCCATCATTGCAACATCATGCAGGACAATTCCAATGTCCTAAAAATGCCCCATATTACACCTATTTTTTGCTCTCCCTCTCCTCAGAGCCTCTTCCATTGCTAGAATAACAGTAATTCTATAGTGGAATAATAGTAAGTCTACTTTAGTCCATTGTTCATTCCCCAGTACTGAGGATTTTGGGATAATGATGCCTACTCTACATCTAATTGAGGGGGGCTTAGATTTCATGGGGCAGATGGATGGAACTATCTTCTTTGTAGTTGCCAACTGTCTCTGTTCCTTGGGATGGGCTTTGTCCATCATCATCACCTTGTTAGTTGTCCTGGATGAGTCCAATGAACTGGAGAGTAGGTGCTGCAACTCTACTGAGATTCAGAGCCCAACTGGCACATGGACAGACCAAAGACTTAAGTCTCTTGGACATACACCTATCAAGTATAGTACTACTTATAAGTTTAAATAGAAGGGGCATAAGAGCCATATGTAGGGGAACCACAAATGAGTCCAACTCTGTCACACTGAAGAGCATAAATTCCAAGGTGAGGCCCACTGGAAGGGCACCAAACTCCTGAGCTATTTGCCCTTCTTATAGTGTCTATTATGTCTCTAGATCCTTCAGAAGCCCCACTATTTGAGGCACTATTTACTCTGGCAGTCAATGAGATCCTCTGAGACATGCATAAGCATAACCTCTGGAATGACCTCCCAATTCACTTTGAAATTTCTTAACCATAAAAACTCATTTGTATTTACCATTTCTCCCTTATGGTCAAGGTTCTTTTCCAGGTGCATTGCTAGTTGTTGGTAATAATCCCTTGGTGCCAGGGAGGCTCATCCCCAGGAGTCATGTCCCACCCGGGGGAAGGTAGTGCATATATATGCTGAGTTTGGCTTAGAGAGAAGCCACATTTGAGCAACAAGGAGGCCCTCAGGAGGTAACTCTTGGGCAACATATAATACTAGGCTAAGCTTCAATTTCAAAAGAAAATGTTCATAAGTACAATCATCAGTATCAAGGGCCCGGTGCAATGGTCCATCTTCTTTCACTAGGTACTGCCCTTGTACTCAGGGGATTCTTGCTGTCCTATTAGGGAATGTAGTAGAACTCCCCATAATAGGAATTTGATAATCTTTCAGTTATTGTGTGGGTCTCCACCCAATGTGACAATGCCCCATGAACACTTGAACACATTCATATGCCTTATAGGTATGCCCCAGATGAACCCCTTCCCATGCATCCCCCATCACTGACACCCCACACCAGTGATTCTCCCCTGCTACAGTTGTGACCCTTCTGTGATCCAAAACCTCTCAAAAGATGAAGCCAAGAAAATAACCAAATAAAAATAATAAGAAAATGAAATAATAATGATAGTTTTAAAAATAACATAAAATACCAAAAAAAAATTCAAATTGAAAAACTTAAATAATAAATTTTTTAAGACATTGTGTCTTTCATCACTGTAAGATCTGTTGTCTTATATGTACAGTGACATTTTCTTCCATATATTCCCCCAGTGGCTTTTTTTTTTTTTTTCATTTTATCTTCAAAGAAGCTTTAGGTTACAGAAAAGTCACAAAGAGTATAGAGGATTCCCATACACCCAATGCCCTCCCCTCCCCTTTCCCCTCTCCCCTATTAATAACGTTTTACATGCGGATGGTATATTTGTTACAATTGATGTATTTGTTACAATTGTTGTATAAATATTGAAGCATTGCTACTAACCATGGCCAATGGTTTACATTATGATTTACATTTTGGATTGTACACTTTTATAAATTTTGATAAAATTTAAAATGAACTGTATCCATTATTGCAAGATCGTGCAGAACAATTCCAGTGCCCCCAAAATGCCCTATGTTTTATCTATTCTATTCTTCCCTCCCCCTCCCCTCGGAACCTATGGTAACCACTAAGTTTCACTTTTTGAAGAGAAAGATTCATAGTTACTTGCAATCTTGTGATATCTTTATCTGGCTTTAGTATCAGGGTGATATTGGCATCATAGAATGAGTTAGAGTGTGTTCCTCTCTTTTCAACTTTTAGGAAGATTTTGAACAGGATTGATGTTAATTCTCTTGTAATGTTTGGTAAAATTACCAGTGAAGCCATTTGGTCGTGGATTATTCTTTTCTTTGATGACTGATTCAATCTCTACTTATTGGTCTGTTGAGATTTTCTATTTCTTCTTGAGTCAGTATAGATAGTTTGTGTATTTCTAGGAGTTTGTCCATTTCATCTACGATATTTAATTTGTTGGTGTACAGTTGTTCATATTATCCTCTTATAATCCTTTTTATTTTTGTGGAGTCAGTAGTAATGTCTTCCCTTTCATTTCTCATTTTAGTTATTTGTGCCCTCTCTCTTTTTTCTTTTGTCACTCTAGCTAAAGGTTTGCCAATTTTATCGATCTTTTCAAAGAATCAACTTTTGGTTTTATTGATTCTCTTTATTGTTTTTTATTCTCTATTTCATCTATCTCTGCATTAATCTTTGGTGTTATCTTCATTCTGCTTACTTTGAGTTGAGTTTGCTCTTCTTTTTTTAGATCCTCCAGTTGTGAGGTTACGTCTCTGTTTTAAGATCTTTTTTCCTTTTCAATGAAAGTGTTTAGAACTATAAATATCCCTCTCAGTGCTGCCTTAGCCACATCCCATACGTTTGGTATGTTCTGTTTTCATTTTTATTTGCCTCAAGATATTTCTGAATTTTCATATGATTTCTTCTGACCCATTGATTGTTTAAGAGTATATTGTTTAGTTTCCACATATTTGTGAATTTTCCATTCCTCCCTGTTACTGATTTCTAGCTTCATTCCATTGTGGTTGGAGAAAATACATTGCATAATTTTGATATTTTAAGATTTATTGAGACTTGTTTTGTGACTTGTCTATCTTGGAGAATGACTCATGTGTGCTAGAGTAGAATGTGTATTCTGCTGCTGTTGAGTAAAGTGCTCTATATATGTCTGTTACGTGTGCGCATAGGGGCTACTCTGTTCCCTCCAGAATAGGGCCAGGGACCCAACCCATAGTGGGAGCACAGGCTGCTCCACTCCACACCTTTCCAGGGAGAGGATGGGAGAGGGGCCAGCAAGGCTGCCATGAGCTTCTTCTGCCATTAAAAGTTTTTTAAAAAATTTATCCCCCCCCCCGGATGGTTCCCTTGTCTGTCTGCTCATTGTTTTGCTCACTGTGTCTGATCGTCTTCTCCAGGAGCACCAGGAACCAAACCCGGGAACTCCCATGTTGTAGGTGGCGCCCAACTGGTTGAGCCACATCCGTTTCCTGCCCTACTATTTTTTTAAAAAACAGTTTTATTCACACATTATACAGTTGATCCAAAGTGTATAATCAGTGACTCTCAGTATAATCACAGAGTTGTGCATTCATCACCACAATCAATTTTATTTTATTTTATTTTATTTTATTTTATTTTTTTTTAAAGATTTTATTTATTTATTCATTTATCCCCCCTTGCTGCTTGTGCTCGCTGGGTCAGCCAACCACGCCGTGTGGGCGGGCCCGCCTTCACCAGGAGGCCCCGGGAACCGAACCCGGGGCCTCCCATATGGTAAACGGGAGCCCCACTGATTGAGCCACAGCCGCTTCCCAACCACAATCAATTTTAGAATATTTTCACTGTTCCAAAAAAAAACCTTAAACCCCCTACTAGTGACACTTTAGCATTGGTGTGGTACCATTGTTACAATTGATGAAAGAATATTAAAATTCTTTAGTCTATAGTCTATAGTCTGCGTTAGGTGTATTTTTCCCATATACTACCATATTACCAACACCTTATAATAGTGATGTACATTTGTTCTAGTTCATGGAAGATTATTCTTATATTTTTACTATTAACCATATTCATCTTCCACAACAAGGCTCACTGTCCCATGTTTTAACCTCTAGCTTTTCTTCTAGTATCATACATGACCCTAAATTTCCCCTTTCAAATACAATCTCACATGCAATTCAGCGCTGTTAATTACTCCTACCATATTTTTTAGGAGGTCCCAGGAATTGAACCTGGGACCTCATACATGCAAAGCAGGTGCTCAACTACGGAGCTACACCTGCTCCACTACTACCATTTTTTTTAAAACTGTGTATTCTTTTTTTTTTTTTAAGATTTTATTTATTTATTCATTTATACCCCCCCTGCTGCTTGTGCTCGCTGAGTCAGCTAACCACGCCGTGCGGGTGGGCTTGCCTTCACCAGGAGGCCCCGGGAACCGAACCCGGGGCCTCCCATATGGTAAACGGGAGCCCTACTGATTGAGCCACAGCTGCTTCCCAAAGCTGTGTATTCTTGATCTGGCACTTTTTTAGTTACTGCAACCCTTTAGCTGTTTTCCAGAGTTTTTGCTAGTTGTTCAAAGATTGTTTTGAGGAACTGTACCCTGGAGAGTCTTATACCAACATCTTGGTCAATGAGACCTTGACAGTTCAGAGTAATTTTTAACTTTGTTTTTGCCCAATTTACCTTAACAATTATGATTTACATAAGCATTCATTGGAAAGGTATGCAATGCCATCTAAGAATGACTGGAATAAGGCAATCAAGATGCATGCTGAAGGGCAAGGAGTAGTCAATTTAGGATTTTAAGTTTCCTGAGATAATACATACCAATATTTAAGTTGACTATTTGTACCCACATTCTAAAGTATATAATTTATAAAAAAGTTTCTAATGGCCTCATCTTTCATTTGCCTTATTCATCAACAGATGTAGATACACCTCGGGCTTATTTTTCTCTTCTTTTATATAAACTGGCTTATTCCTTATTCTAGTAAAGTATTAGACTGTTTATAAAACTCCCTAAATTAATCACCCAATAGTTTAAACATAATAAACATGTGAACTGTTTCAGTTAATTGGTCCAAGAAATTGTGTTCCTCTCCAGATCATATATTTTTCCCCCTCACACACTTGCCCTCTCACCCTTGCTTAATGTCACAAGCAAGAAAAATTGTTCTTGACAATTTCTGAATTAATTTTCAAAATTAGAACAAGACCTTAAATAGGAATTTAAGAAATAACTTGCTGACTTGGAGGATTGAAAAACAAGGCCTTAGAGATTTAGGATTGAGGGAAAATTCAGAAGGAAGAGATATAGTCCCTCTCCACAGAGAGAGTCCAGTCCCATGGGGAAGATGGATTCATGACACAGAGATCCAGGCAAAGAGAAACAAGGACAAACAAGAGGCCTTGTACTGAGGTCCAGAGGTAAGTGCTGGAAGGTGGTGAAGAAATAATAGAGGAAAACCAAGTCAGAGAGTAAAGGATTAAAATGAAGGGATATGCACAAAATTCTGCATGTATGTCTCTGTGCATGTGTTTTACAAGGAGTGACAGGAAAGGATGGTGAAAAAGGAGCAAACTTAGATGTTGAGAAAGAAACAGAGAAAGGATCCTAAGTCTGGGGAAGAAGGCTAGGAAGGGAAAGATAGGAAAGTGTATTGTAAAGGATGATGAAAACAAGGTCACAAGGCTTCTGTCCTCCCTGTCCACCTATACAAACACACACTCATCATTGGTGGGCAGGCCAGGAGCTATTTTTTTTTTTAGGTGGTACAGGGGATTGAACCCGGGACCTTGTACATGGGAAGCAGGCACTCAATCACTGAGCTACATCTGCTCCCCAATGAGAGTTGTTTTTTTTTTTTCCCATTTGTTTTTAAAGATTTATTTATTTACTTATTCTCCCCTCCTTCCCCTGTTGTTTTTGCACTCGCTGTCTGCTCTCTGTGTCCATTTGCTGTGTGTTCTTCTGTATCTGCTTGTCTTCTCTTTAGGCAGTACTAGGAACTGATCCTGGGACCTTCCAGAGTGGGAGAGAGGCTCTCAATCTCTTGTGCTACCTCAGCTCTCTGGTCTGCTGTGTCTCTTATTGTCTCTCCTCTGTCTCTTTTTGTTGCATCATCTTGCTGTGCCAGCTCTCCACTCGGGCCAGCAATCCTGCACAGGCCAGCTCGTCACGCGGGCTAGCTTGCCTTCACCAGGTGGCCCCGGGAATATAACCCTGGACCTCCTGTATGGTAGATGGGAGCCCGATAGCTTGAGCCACATCCACTTCCATGTTTGTTTGCTTTTTAGGAGGTACAGGGGATTGAACCCAGGACCTCGTACATGGGAAACAGGAGCTCACCCCACTGAGCTACATCCACTTCCCAATGAGAGTTGGTTTTGTTGTTGTTGTTGTTTGTTGTTTGTTTTGTTTGTTTGTTTTAGGAGATACTGGGGATTGAACTCAGGACCTTGTATGTGGGAAGAGGTGCTCAACCCCTTGAGCTACATCTACTCTCTGTGCATGTGTTTGCCTAGCTTTTTGCAAGGCAATTTGACCCATGTGAAATATGCCTTCAGGGTACAGAAGAATGAAAATGAGTGGTCTTTCATTGTGGCTTTAGACCTTTAATAAGGAACGCTTACAGTTAAGTCCATTCTAATATGAAATAATAGGAACTCACCACCTTCAACAGCATAATGGGCTCAAATCTCTGAAGAGTTATTACACAGAGGACAACTAGCAGCTATTCTTTTTTTTTCAAATGGCTAATCCTGTATAGCACAGTAACAATCACATGACAATGTGGATTGATGTGAAAGAATGTGGATTTGTGTGAAAGAATGCTAGAATGAGAAAGTCGCAATTTTGAAATCATAATGACACAGATGACTCAGGCAAAGGTCATCAGTGTAAGCAGCTATGCTTTATTCTTTCTGAGGAAATAAAAACCAGGAGGAAATAGAATGAAACTGCAAAGGCAAGACCTGAGTTACACAGAAGGAATAATTTCCCAAGTGAAATGAGTCCCCTTCTTGGGAGCCTTTAGGGCCAGTCTTTAATTAACACTCATCCATCTGGGATGACTTAGGTGCCAATTAATTAACCTTATTGGAAATATGCTAAAAGCAATGTTCCATCATATAACTCAAATGTTTCCTCATCTGTAAAATGGGTAAATTAATAATGCTTCACAGAGATGTTATATGAGAAAACACATAGCCTTGTGACAGAACCCTAGTAGGTGTTAAATAAATATGCTAGAGTTCTTTCCTTGGTAATTATTGATCCCTCCTTTGTTTCTCCTAGTCTTCCGTAAATATAAAATGGATTTGGGCTGCACATCTTTTGGAGAACTAGGTGTGAAGATCAAAGGCGTTCAATGGATGGGAAAATATTTAGAAGCTGTAAACCACCGTACAAATATAAGTCATCATTAAAATCTCTGTGAATGTGTTTTGCCAGCTGCTAATACATGGCTGTCTTGTTGTAGACCCCTTTTCTTACAGACCAGTGTCTCTGTTTCATGAATGTGGGCCATATCCATAACCCTTTCCCTGACCTGGAACAAGTCACCTACAAAACTGACAAAAAAAGAAGGGCAAACCTTAAAAACTTAAACTTCCCTGATGGTGGATCAGTCCTAGCATGTGAGAAAAAAGAACATAAACTATGAGTTGGTTGATTAGGCCTGCGTTCAAATCTTACTGCTATTACCTAACCTCTTGAACCTTAGATTCCTTATTTGCAAAATGGAGTAAAGTATTAGCTACCTCTTGGATTGTTTTAAGATTTTAATAAGATAAAATATATAAAAGGATAAGGTGTTGGTGGTGGGGTGGTATATGGGAATCCTGTATTTTATGCATGATGGTTCTATTAAATCCACAACTTCTCTAATTTAAAAAAAAGGCAAAAAAAAAAAAAAAAAATCAAAAGGCCCTGGTATATTGAGAATAGTCTTAAGTATTGGCTCTGTTTCCTCCTCCCCTTTACATGAGATGCATTGCATCCTATTATTGGTCAGGGTTCTGCTTGGAGACAGGAGGATGTACACATTGCTCTCTAAAAGTTAGGATTTAAAGCAATGTCTAAAGGGCAGTGTCCAAAGGACTGCTGCCCTTTGCACAGAACGGCCATCTTTTCCCTAATCTGTTTCTCTCTTTCAAAGTGTTCTTCCCTAACAGAGATCCCTTATTTCCCTCCTGGATTTGCTGCACCACTTTAAATGGTTCCTGGCCTCAAATTATCCACTGGGGCCTGCTTTGTCCAGGAGAATGGAAAGAGTACTGGCAATTAAAAGAGGATACGTTCACCCTGGGCTTGCCCAGCTTATCTCAAAAATTGGTCTGGGAAGCGGCTGTGGTTCAATTGGTTGGGCTCCCGTTTACCATATGGGAGGCCCTGGTTCAATTCCTGGGGCCTCCTGGTAAAGGCAAGCCAGCCCGTGTGGCGCGGTGAGCTGACGTTGCAGGATGACACAACAAAGGGAGACAAGCAGACACAGAAAAACACACAGCAAATGGACACAGCAAGCACAAGCAGCAAGAGCGGGATGAATGAATAAATAAAAATAAATCTTTAAAAAAAAAAATTGGTCTAATACAAGTACATGATCGTTTTCAAAGAGATTCTGCTCCTGATACTCTTTTGTAGGGAAAGAAGGAAGGAGAGTGGAGGGAAAGCCAAAACCTGCAGGTGTGTTCCCATGTGCATCAGCAGGCACACACGTTAGAACACACGTTTGAATGGATATGTGTTAGTGGAGGGGAAGGTGCATGTAACTTGTATCTTGAGAGGTCTGATAACAGGTGAATGTATGATTAGTGAGTTATACATGGGATAACTATTGAGGTGTAGTATATGCAGATGGTAAGCACAAATGTCTATCTACAGCATGGCATGGGTGCTAAGGATACATGTATATTGTCTATGTTTGTGTTTGTTGCTGGGGAATGTGAAGACAAAAAGCAGATAGGGGGAAGCGGCTGTGGCTCAATCAGTGGGGCTCCCGTTTACCATATGGGAGGCCCCCGGTTCGGTTCCGGGGCCTCCTGGTGAGGGCAAGCCCGCCCGCATGGTGTGGTTAGCTGACCCAGCGAGCACAAGCAGCAAGGGGAGGATAAATGAATAAATAAATAAAATCTTTGGAAAAAAAAAAAAAAAGCAGATAGGACCCAGTTACTAAGTTAAAGTGGAAAAACAAAGCAAATTTAGATAAACAGATAGATTTGATAGCTAGTTAGCTTTGAACTGAATTTCCCATATATCTTAGGCTAAAAGCTCACTTTTCCATTCTCAATCTGTTTCTCAGTGCAATCTTTAGACTAAATCACTAAAGTATAAGCATCATGAGGGAAAGGTCTTTATCTTGCTAACTGATATTGTTCAACACCTAGAATAAACAGTACCTGGCACATATTGGATGTTCAGTGGATATCTGATAGATGAATAAATGATTTATTTAAACCATCCCTGGGCCCATTCTGATCCTATCAATTAATGGGGGAGTTGAGACATTGGCAAGAATAGAACTATAATCAGCTGGACACTAATCCTCGAGGATGAAAAGGCATATGAAGAATGAAGATGGAAGAATTAATCCAGACAAGCTTCTTGGGGGGGTGCGAATGTAGAACACAGAACTGTCAGCATGACTATATGTGTGCTTACCCATTGAGTATTTATTCTCCAACATTTTATGAGTGTCTACTGTATGGAGATTTTGGTATTAGATGATGTGGTTATGAAGATGAACAAGCTGTGATCTCGAGATGTACATTTTGGTGAATATCAAAGTTAAGCAACCAATATAAAATGGGACATAGGCCTTAGTAAAGGTTTAGAAGAAGCGTTATGAGAGCAGCTAGGAGGAGTGAATAACTGCCTGGGAGAGGAGGTGACATTTGAGCTGAGGTTTGAAGCATGAGTTCTTCCTCATTTGCCAAGTGAAGAAGAGGAAAGGGCTTTCCAGGCAGAGTAGGGCAAAGTCCATAGCAGGCTGTGGGAGCAAGAAGAGGCTCCGCTTGTTGGGCATGGTGGGCAATGACACAAGAGGATGCATACGGAACCCAAGCTTTTAAGTACAAAGAGTTTCTAGAGATGGTGTCTTAAAGCAGATCATCATATGCCAAAAACCTAAGGGCACACGTTATATCCCGACTGCACATATGTCATTGCTTTCATATTTTTTAATCAATAGCAGAAAGAAGGTAATATGTGGATAAAGGTATTAAGAAGTTACGTGGAGTTTTTTTCTGAGACAAGATCAATTGAAAAGAGTTGTAAAATGCAAATGAGAGGAAAAGAGGAAATAACTGTTGAATATACTATCTCAAAGAACATAAATCCACATAAGGGCATATAGCACACATATAGAAAAAATGGCTTTAAAATACTTACAAAGCAACATATAAATAAGTGCAAATGAATACAGTATGGACTAAGTTCCCTGGTGCTGTGTGAACATAGAATAAAAGATGAGCCTACTGGGCAACCAGGGAATGCTTCCTGGAGGAGGGAAATACAATGATTGAAAACAATGGGATTAAGTGTGTATAAAATAGAGTTACTTGGGAATTAATCAACACAAGTTCAAAATATAGACATATGAGTATGAAAATTGTCAGGGACCAGCCAAAATTTGTCCCTCATGACTCACTCCTAGGCTGGGCTGGTTTTATGCCTACTACATCGAACACCTTATTCATATGGCTCTCTGAACAGTCTGTTTTCATTTCCTAAGCTATAGATGCCCCTCAGATGCTCCATTCAGTTTCTCATAGACAATTTTGACTCTCAGATTTCCTGTGGCTCCAGGAGTATGGGGGTCAATTTGCCCTAGACCATAAGAAGGCAATTATCCAGATAACTTGGGCATCAACCCCACTTCTCTTGAATAATTGGGGTCATCTACCCAATTTTCTGCTTCCCAGATTCCTGGTGGTTGACCGTCCCAAGATAGGCACATGCAGTACCTAGTTATGTGAGTAATTAATGTGACAGTTTGAAGTTCTTTTATGAATCCCCAAAAGAAGAAGATTCTGTTTTTGAACTAATCCATTCCTGTGGGTATGAGGTGTGACACAGGTTGGGTTTCTGCCCTCTTGCTGGGCCTTTTATATATGGAGACACAGAGGAAGAGACACACAGGAAAAGGGAGCTCTGCCATTTTGACCCAGCCATGGGACAGAGAGGACTGCACGTTCACCTACAGCAGCAGAAAGGCAGAGAAGCCCTGCGAGGCTGAGAGAGGTACCGGAGTATGGAATCAGCAGAGGTCAGAGGCTCGGAAGGAGGCCCCAAGGGGCTGGGCCCAAGTAGCAGCTCAAGGCTGAGGAGATGAGCACTGTCATGTGCTTGATCACCACGTGGCAGGACAGCAGCTGACTTTGGTGAGAAACCATCTCTGATGGTGCCTTGATTTAGACATTTCATGGCTTCAGAACTATAAGCTTTATATATATTAAGGTTTATTAATATACTAATATTAAAATTTTTTAAAAATTTATTTCTGCCTTCTTTTTGGAAGCACCGGGAAATGAACCTGGGACCTCCCATGTGGGAGGGAGGCACCCAATCACTTGAGCCACCTCTGCTCCCAGAACTATAAGCTTTTATCTCAAATAAAATTCCCATTATAAAAGCCATTTCTGGCTGCATTGGCAGCCTTTTGGCAAACTGAGACAATGTCCAATAAAATGCAGCTGTGTTGACATCATGTCGGGTCCTTTGGGTCTCTCAACCACATTTTCTATCTACCATTTGGTTTGACACACATAGCAATCTTCAGGAGCTTATATCAATTTCCTGTAGGTGGAAGGGTTAGACAAGTTCATGGTTTTATTTGTTAGGTTGAAATTAAGTGACTTCCACTCACCTAGAAGAGGAATGTGAATATGAGAGATTCCTCATCATGGGGATCTCTAAGCTGTAAGACCATTAGAGTAGATTCCTGTCTCCCCTAAAGGTAGATTTTGAGAAATATTTAAGAGTTAAAACTAAGAGGATTTAGTAGTTTAAATAATGGTGGAGGGTGAGGAGAAGGGAGAGGAAGGATTAAAAAATAAAGACCAGGCATTACTCACAACTGTCTAAAGGTGGAAGCTACATAAGTGTCCATCAACCAAAATATGGATTTTTAAAAATGTGCCTTATACATACAATGGAATATTATGCAGCCATAAAAAAGAATGAAGTTCTGGTACATGCGACAACATGGACGAACCTTGAAGACATCATGTGGAATGAAATAAGTCAGACACAAAAGGACAAATATTGTATGATCTCACTCATGTGAAATAATTAGAATATGTAATTCATAAAGTCAGAAATTAGAGGGAAGCGGCTGTGGCTCAATCAGTGGGGCTCCCGTTTGCCATGTGGGAGGCCCCGGGTTCGGTTCCCGGGGCCTCCTGGTGGGGGCGGGCCCGCCCGCACGGCGTGGTTGGCTGACCCGGCGAGCACAAGCAGCAAGGGGGGGATAAAATGAATAAATAAATAAAATCTTTAAAAAAAAAAAAAAAAAAAGAAATTAGAATACAGGTTACCAGGGGCAGGGGTGAGGGTGGGGAGTAGAGAGTTAATGCTCAATTAGTACAGAGTTTCTGTTTGTGATGATGAAAAAGTTTGGTAATGGAACATGGTGATGGCAGCACAACATTGTGAATGTATTTAACACCACTGAATTGTATACTTAAAATTGGCTAAAACAATTAATTTTAGGTTGTATATATATTTTACCAGAATAAAACTGTACAACACAAAGAGTGAACCCTAATGTAAACTATGGACTATAGTTAATAACATAATTATAATAATATTGTTTAATCAATTGTAACAAAGATACCGTATTAATGCAAAATATTAATAATAGGGAATACTGTGGGAGGAGAGGAGGATATGAGAACTATGTACTTTCTCATGATTTTTCTGTAAACTCACAAATGCTCTAATAAAAATAAATAGAGGAGCGGATGTGGATCAAGCAGATGGGCGCCTGTCTCCTGCATGGGGAGTCCCAGGTTTGGTTTCTGAAGCCTCCTGAAAAAACTAGAACAAACAACAAGCAAAATAGGTGAGAGAGCCAACTCAGGGGAGCCAATGTGGCTCAGTGGTTGAGTGCCAGCTTCCCACATATGAGGTCCTGGGTTCAATCCCCAGGCCCTGGTACTTCAAAATGAATGAATGAATGAATAAAATAAATAATAAAAGAATAATGACCAGGTTTCTGGCTCAGGCAACTGGGTGTCCCCAAATGAAATAAATGAATCCAAAAGAAAGAGGAGGTTTAGGGGAAGCAGATGAGTTCAACTTTTGAGCACATTTGAGTTACTTGTAGGTAGACAGCAGCTGGATAGTTTAGTTAGTATTAGCTCTGTGTAATTACCCAGGTTTATTTCATTCTTATGTGGCCTACACCTCCCACCATATTTCATGTCCTCAGAGGATACGTAATTCCTTTAGTGTCCACCTGCAGAGGACCACACAAAATGGATGGTTAATGTCTGATGTTGATTGGTAGGCTGTGAAAAAAGAACTATTCTAATGCTCTTTCAGAGCCATCTCCTCACTCACAACTCCAATGCTCTTTTTGGGAGTGGAGGGTGAGGGGAGGGCAGGGTGTTTCCTTGGACCCAGTCCAGTACAGTCTAATATAGATGAACAGTTTTGCTGCTTCAGTCTGTTCTTCTTCTTTTTTAAATGGTTCTGTTGTGTTTGTTCATCAGGTTTTTTTTTTTAGTTGTTAATCTACTATTAAACTGAAGGTAGGGAATATGATTTCAGAAGTCTGTCATCACGACCACATTCCTTTTTATTACACTTTATGCCATAAAATGGATTAAGAGCCAAACCCAGCTGTCTATATCAAATAGTGACAAGAGGATACAAGGCAAAGACTCTGTTTCAGGAGTACTGAGACTTCAAACCATCTATTTTGGGTACAGACAGGCCCCTCCCATATCTTAAGGAACACTAGGTTTAATTCTTATTTTCCCATTTCCTTTGCCACATCTCCATCCCTAAGTTCCCAGACTCACAAAATTGGAGCTATTTTTTAAATTCCTCCCTAATCTTTGCCATACACAGTCAAGCCATTAACAAATTTTTCTCATCCCTCCACCTTATTATCTCTCTTGGATTTTACTCTTCTTTCTTGGCCCAGTTTCCCTAGAAAGAAGAATCTGAAGCAAAAGTTTATGTGATAATATTTTATTGAGGAGTACAATCCCAGGGTTGCAAGAGTGAAGGATAAGGAGAGCAAAGAAGAAAAAAGAGAGAGTAAATGAAAGGAATGTATTACATAGCTGGCCAAAGCTTCATGAAAAGTTGATTGCTTTCTCTAGCAGGATGTCTTCAGAGGGGCCATATGAAGCAACTGCATCCCCAAACAATCTATCCAGGCGAAAGAAAGGGAAAAAATTTAACTACTTGCTCCCATTATTCAGGTTTTGTCTTCTAGGATGTTAACTACCCTGCACTTCTGAGTTACACATATGTGCTGTACACAAGTTTCTTAAGCCTCATTGGCCACACAGAAGCCCCAGGGTAGGGGACAAAAGATGCACAGCATAGGTGTGAGGTGAAGCTACAGTTTGCACACCCACAAGCAATACGAGGGACCTCACTTGGCCGTAACCCAGCTCCACTGCCTTCCAGCAGCAACAGCTACTCCAGCCAGAAGGTAAGGCAAGGCATGGATCTGGCGCGGCCCATAAATGGAATCTTCTTTACCATTTCAACAGTCCTAAACCTGGTCTAGAACCAAATTGGTTATGTCTGGATCATTTCAACAAACCCCTAGACAGCTTTCATGATTCCATTCTTTCCCTTCTTAAAATTAACCTCATCGCTGGCAAGAAATCAACAATTCATAAAAAGCTGTTTTCATGGGGTCCCCTTGTTATGAAATGGCTACATTTGTTCATCAAAACAAATCAGAACTCCTCAATTTGGCCTTAACTCATTTCTTGGTGTGTTTCTTCCCTCCTCCCGCCCCGCCCCCGTTCCCCTCCTTATAGTGGTTTTCTAAATGGAATCTTTTCTCTGGTTCAAGTACTCTCTCTTTCATTCATGACATACTCATGCAAAACTTCAAGCCTTCGTATCAGAAAAACTCATTCCTCTCCACTAACTCAAATTTCTCTCCTTATAAAAATAATAATAGCTAAGACTTCTTGAACATTAGTGTGCTAAGGGTTTTACACAGATCATCTGTTAATCTTTAGAAAAACCCTTTCAGGCAGATACCATTATTATCTACATTTTTTACAAACTAGTTACTATTTGGGAAGGTTGGGTACAATACTTTGCCCAAGATTATATAGCTAATAAATTGCAGAGTAATGGTTTGAACCTTGGTTTGTCTAAGTGCTACATGAAACTCCTTATTTGCAGGAAGACTTCCCTTGATAACTCTATTGCTCTGTGACTGCTCAGTACGTCATCCTACTTTGCAACTTAAAAAAAAAAAGATTTATTTATTTTACTTTTACACATTTTAACCCCCCTCCCCCATTTTTTTCTGTTTTGTGTCCATTTGCTGGGCAATTCTCTGCGTCTGTTTCCTGTCCTCTCTTCTCCTCCTGTCTTCACCGGGATTTGATTCTGGGAACCTCAGATGTGGGAGAGAGATGTCCTACTGCCTGTGCCACCTCATTTCCTTGTTCTTTGGTGTGTCTCGTCTAGGCTTTCCCTTGTGTCACTCTCCTGTTACATCATCATCTTGCTGTGTGGCTCGGAGGGGCCCATGCACAGGGACTGGGGGCTCACCTGCTCGCGGGGCCTGGTGACACGTGCGCCTTCTATTTTTCTTTTTATTTTACTGGGAGGTCCTGGGGATCAGGTCCCTGCATATGGGAGACAGACGCCCAACCATTTGAGCCACATCTGCCCCCTACTTTGCAACTTTTGGCACATTACTTTATTAAATATTCTAAAGTCTTTTGCTGTTGTTGTTGATGTGTGTGTGTATGTGTGTGTGTATGTGTGTCTAAGAGAGCTCTACTTTTTGGCCCTGGGAGTTTAGGAAAACTATACTTAGAGTTTCAGGGATAACTTGGTATAAAACAACGGTGTGGATGATGAACTCACTCCTAGATTCTTCCCCCTAAGACATAATGAAGTTAGATATGGCCCAGGTAAGAGGTGAGGGGCTGACTTACAAAAATGGATTAAGAAAAAATAGTGATCTTTATGTAGAAAGATAAAATCTGAAGGGTAGAATATGATGAAAATAGATGAAAAGTTATGAAGGCTCTGATTATGGGTGAATATAATAATTACCAAATCCTGCAATAATGGAACAAGGAAGGAAGACTTTGAAACATAAAAGAAGAAACTGTTTTATATTCACGTAGCAGTGAAATTCTTCCCACATTGCTCTTCTTTTTTAGAATACTTTTGGCTATTCGGGTGCACTTACCCTTTGGAACTCATTATCCTAAAAGAAGTGATGCAACCTGAAAACTCAACAATTTCTAAAATGGTGTAGATGAATTTCATGTGTGAGGGTGGCAGTATGTAGATGGCAATATAAAGTTGATACATTCCTTTTTTCCTCTTGGAAACTGACAAAAAATAACATGGAGAATGAGAACTTTTCAGTGAAGCTAGAAAGAGGTGAAGAAATAGCTAGAAAGGTGCCAAGTGGTGATTGAGCAGTATTAGGGAGGATGCAAAGAGAGGATGCACCTAGCTGCAGATGTAAAGAATCAGCAAAAACAAGATGCCAGACCTATTTGTGGTATTTTAAAGATGCAACAAAATTCATCTTTAACTTGAGGCTTTTTTTTTTTTAAATACAAAAAAACTGTCCTAAGTAGGACAGGTAAGACTTACAAACCTTGGACCTCCTATATGGTAGACAAGATCCCAGTTGCTTGAGTCACATCTGCTTCCCCCTTTCTTATCTTAACCTGTCCCACTGTACATATTTTTGGTGCTGTCATACCTTGCCCTGATTATTACCAAATTTCTACTTCCAGCTTAAGATATCTGAACTTTTGTTGAACAATTTGTTGTGCAGCACAGGTAATGCATTTTGGATAGTGCTGATGAAGTGGTTTCCAATTAGTAACAGACTAGACAACCCCTTGGAAAGACATTTATCTCCGATGTCTTTTATCTAGTATGGATAAGCACAATTGAGTAAATTGTTAGTTGCATATAAGCAATCAGTATAGCAGTCTACTTGGATTTTTTTTTTTTTTTTTTTTTAAGGAGGTACTGGGGGTTGAACCTGGGACCTTGTACGTGGGAAACAGGCACTCACCCGCTGAGCTACATCTGCTCCCCAGATCATATTGAATATATATATAATGTAACAATAAACTTTAAGATAGATTTTTTTCCCCAGCACATTTCCCATTGAAAAACTTAAAACTAACCTATTTGCTACCTGTCAGGAGCTACTTTAGAATAAACCTGAGTATTATAATAAAAAAAAAAAAAAAAAAAAAAAGAATCAGCAAAATACACTGCTTCAAGGAGCAGACCTTGTGTGCAAATCCAAAATCTCTCACAGCAGGAGGATGAGGTATACAGGCTGGAAACAGGAGCTTCTCTGGTCCCAGTTTGGTTGGGAGAAACAAAGAAACAGGGCTGAAGAAATCACAAAAACTAGCTCTATTTTTTAGAAAACTCTGTGAAGGGGGAGAAGAAAAATTGTGTTTTGTGACTAGCCTAGTAGCAACCTATATCTATTGGCTGGTGAAATATAAATGATAAAATGTAAGGATAAAAATTCATACGTAAAACTTTGGGTATTAAGAGGAAAATTCCTCATAGCCTGGAACCCTGAGCCCCCATAGACTTAGTGTTCATACTAATGGCTGGTACAGGGAAAAGATGTCTCATTCAGAGAGATGTGATCATAAAGAACAGGCTTCCCCAGAAGGTAGCAGGAAAGGATGAATCCCGGGGACCTCCTATGTGGGAAGCTGGCGCTCAACCACTGAGCCACATCAGCTTTCCTGAGTTGGTTTATTCTTGTTGTTTTTGTTTTTTGTTTTTTCAGGAGGCACCAGGAACTGAACCCGGAACCTCCCATGTGGGAGGCGGGTGCTCAACTGCTTGAGCCACATCTGCTCCCTAAATTCTTCTTTAAAGAACATGAAACAACATGGAGATTAGAAGTAGTAGGACCAAACAGAAGCCCCAGGGGGAGAGAAAAAGTGGTGAGGAGAAAATATTTAAAGAAACAAAGAGGAGAAACTTGCCAGAATTAATAATGAAAGACCTTAGACTGGAAGGGTTCATAGAAGGCCAAACAGAACAGACAAGCAAAAATGCACACTTAAATACATTGTAGTGAGTTTTAAGAACATCAAAAACAGAAATTTAAAGGTGAAAGAATAGATCACTAATAAAGGAAAAAGCAACAGGCTGATATTAGCCTTCTCAATTGAACATAGGATGGAAGAAACAGTGAAGTAATATCTGTAGAGCATCGAAGGAAAAGAACTTTGAATCTAGAATATTAGTTCTATTGAATTTTTATTTAATTGTGATAGAATAATAAAAATATTCTCAGGTATACAAGGCCTTAGAAGGTTGGCCATAGAGAGACCCATATTGAAAAGACTATTGGGAAAAAGTACTCAAATGAAAAGAACACTGCAAGAAAACTTGGAAAGTAAGAGCAGTTAAGTATTTTGGTAAAATGTATTATTGTTTTTTTTTTTTTAAGTTAGAATTAAACAAAAGAAAAAGAAGGTGTACCCATGAAACTATGAACTGAAAACCCAAAAGATATCAACGTGGTGGAGGAATGGGCTATAGAAGACAAAGGGACCCAACAGCATGTTAAACAACTTGTCTTGTTAGGACCTGAGATAATGATATATTTAAGAAATTAAAAGGGGTAAATAATGTGAATATGCATATTAAGTTAATAGCAAAATTATAAGAACCAAAATAGAATGTAAAACTTCTAAAGGAGCAGCAGAAAACTTGATCTAGCAAACAGAAAGCAGGAAAGACAAAAAAGTTTAAACTCAGATATGACAGTATGCTCTCCAGTATTCTTAACTTGCATGTATTGGTGTTCATTCATTTTTTGTTGAGAAGTATCCCATTGTATGAACACACCACAATTTGCCCATTCACTTGCTGATGGACATTTGGGTTGTTTCCAATTTTTAACTATTAGGAATAAAGCTGTTATGAACATTTGTGTACAAGTCCTTGTGGAAAAATATGAGTTCATTTATCTGGATAATTACTTAAGAATCCAATTGCTGGATTTTATGGTAAGCGTAAGTTTAATTTAATAAGAAACAGCTAAATTGTTTTCCAAAGTGGTTGTACCATTTTCCATTCTCACCAGTTCAAGTTGCTCCACATTTTCACTAACAGGTGATATTGTCAATCTCTTTATTTTGAGCCATTCTAGTGAGTATGTAGTGATATGTCACTATGATTTTAATTTTAATTTTCCTGATAAATAAAGATTTGAGCAACTCTTCACGTGCTTACTGGACATTTGTGTATCTTCTTTTGTAAAGTGTCTGTTTAAATCCCTTGCCCATTTTTAAATTAGATTGTTTGTCTTGTTATTGAGTTATAAGAGTTCTTTATATATATTCTCATACAAGTCCTTTGTCAGAGATATGTATTTTTGAGTGTTTTCTTATAATCTGTGTATTGTCTTTTCATTTACTTAATGGTATCCTTCAAAGAGCAGAAGTTTTTAATTTCAAAAAAGAATTTATCATTTTAAAATTTTATGGTTCATGTTTTTTGTGTGTGGCTGTACTATCTAAGAAATCTTTACCTACCCCATGATTGTGAAGATTTTCTCTTACATTTTCTTCTAGAAAAGTGTTGACTCCATTTCAAGTTAATTTTTGTGTCTGATGTGATCTGAACTTCAAAGTGCTACTTTTTTCCAAATGTATATCCAGTTATTCCAGCACAACTAGTTAAAAGAATATCTTTTCCTATATTGAATTACCTTGGCACCTTTATTAAAAATCAGTCGAGGGAAGCGGATGTGGCTTAAGCGATCGGGCTCCCGTCTACCATATAGGAGGTCCAAGTTTTGATTCCCGGGGCCTCCTAGTGAAGGCAAGCTGGTCTGCACAAGAGTGCTGGCCTGAGCAGATAGCTGGTGCAGAAAGATGACACAACGAAAAGAGACACAGAGGAGAGACAATAAGAGATGCAGCAGACGAGGGAGCTGAGGTGGCACAAGAGATTGAGCGCCTCTCTCCCACTCCAGAAGGTCCCAGGATCAGTTCCCAGTGCTGCCTAAAGAAGACAAGCAGTCACAGAAGAACATACAGCGAATGGGCACAGAGAGCAGACAGCAAGCGCAAAACAACAAGGGGGACAGGGGGAGAGAAATAAATAAATAAATCTTAAAAAAAAAAAATCAATTGAATACTTACCTGGGAGGTATCTGGCAGGGGAGATACCATGATCACGAAGGTAGTTTTCCCAGGGTGAGGCTTATCCATTGCACTACAGATGTGCTGACCCCTGTGATTTTCCCAAATGTGGGAAACTCTACTGCATAATTTGTGGTATAATTTGTGGTAGTGGAGGACTGCATTCACACTCTCCCTTGAAAAAAAAAACCCACCAAATCAATTGACCAAATGTGTGAGTCTATTTCTGGGTTCTCTGTTCAGTCCATTGATATACATCAGTCCCATTGATACATGATATACATGTATGTATATAGTATGTATGTATATAAATGTCTATCCTTAAATGAATACTACACTGTTTTTTTTTTTTTTTTTAATTTATTGAAGTATATCATTCATACATGAACGTACATAAACAATAAGTGTTCAGTAAACATTGTGAACTTACAAAACAAACATGTATAACATCATACAGGGCTCCTACACATCACCCCACCACAAATACTTGGCATCGTTGTAAAACATTTGTTAACAAATTATGAAAGAGCATTGTCAAAAACTTACTACTAACTATAGTCTGTCTCTTACTCCCCTATACATTTTTTAAGGATTTATTTATTTACTTTTTTTTTTTTTTTTTTTTTTTAATTTTTTTTATATATATATTTTTTTATTTATTTACTTTTATCCATTTTTACCTACCCCGTTTTTGCTATTTCTATGTCCATTTGCTGGGCAATTCTCTGTGTCCATTTCCTGCCCTCTCTTTTCATCCTTCTCCTCCTGTCTTCACTGGGATTCGATCATAGGAAACTCCAATGTGGGAGAGAGGCGTCCTACCGCCTGCACCACCTCAGTCCTGGTCTTTCGGCATGTCTCGTCTTGGCTCTTCCTTGTGTCACTCTCCTGTTATGTCATCATCTTGCTGTGTGGCTTGTGGGGCCTGACGGCGCATCTGCGCACTGGGCCTGACGGCGCACCCATGTGTGGGGCCTGGCGGCTCACCTACGCATGGAGCCTGGGGGGCTCACCCGCACACGGGGCCTGATGGCGCACCCACTTGCAGGGCCTGGCGGCATACCCATGCCCGGGGCCTGGGGGGCCCACCTGTGCATGGGGCCTGGTGGTGCACCTGCACACGGGGCCTGGTGGCCCACGCACCTTCTATATTTTCCTTTTTAAAATTTTACCAGGAGGTCCTGGGGATTGAACCCCGGTCCTTCCATATGGGAGACAGATGCCCAACCATTTCAGCCACATCCATCTCCCCGCTATATCTCTTAAGGTCGATCAAGGATACCTAGAGTTATAGTTCTTTCCCATACAGGATGGTCATATAATAAATCAGGCTTAATTTATCACCAGCATTCTAAAAACCAGACCTAGGGAGAAAAACTAGGTCTGGAGACATATGCATGGTTTCTAATATAGCGAATGTTTAGCCTACCCTGATTATCACCAAATCAGGACAGGGAGAATATTTGCAATACACTGTTTTGATTACTACAGCTTTACAGTAAATCTTGAATCCAAGAAAGTCCTCCAACTACTTTTTTTCAAAATTGTTTTGGCTACCCTACATCATTTGCATTTCCCTTTGAATTTTAGAATCAGCTTGTCAATTTCTAACAAACAAATAACACACACAAAAAAAAGCCTGGTGGGATTTTGATTGGAATTGCATTCTATCTGTAGAACAAATTAGGAAGAAGGGATATTTTAACAATATTGAGTCTTCAAACCCATTAGCATATTCTCTCTCTCCATTTATTTAGATTTTCTTTAATTTCTTTCAGCAATGTTTTTCAATTTTCACTATATAGGTTCTGGACAAAGTTTGCCAAATTTATCGTTAAGTATTTGATGTTTTGTGATGCTGTTGGAAATAGTATTTAAATATTTTTTATTTTCTAATTGTTCATAGATAATACATGGAAATTCAATTGATTTTTTCATATATTGACTTATATCCTGCAATATACCTAAATTCGTTTATCAATTCCCTTAACTTTTCCCCTAGATTCCATAGGATTCTCTATGTACACAATCATATTGTCTGTGAATAAAAGCAGTTTTACTTTTTTTCTTTCCAATGAGTAGTTTATTTATTTTGCTTGCTGTAGTGCACAGGCTTAGATCTCCAGTACAATGTTGAAAACAACTGGTAAGAGAAGACATCCTTACCTTGTTCCTGATTTTAGGGGGAAAGTGTTCAATCTTTTACCATATGATGTTAGCTGTAGGTTTTCCATAGATGCTATTTATTGAATTAGAAAGGTCCTGTCTATTTCTAGTTCGTTGAGAATTGTTAGTGTTAAATGTTGTCAGATACTTATTCTGCATCTGATGAGATGAAACATGGTTTTCCTATTCTTTCAGTTTATGTGGTAAAATACATTGATTTTCAAATGTTAAACCAACGTTGATGGATTCAATTTGTCAATATTTGGCTAAGGGTTTTTATATCTATGTTTATGAGGGATATTGGGCTGTAGTTTTCTTTTCTTATACTGTCTTTGTATGGTTTTGATATCAGGGTAATTCTGGTCCTGTAAAATGAGTTAGAAAGTGTTTCTTCCTCCCTTTTTCTGAAACTTATAGGATTGGCATTATTTCTTTCTTCAATTTTTGATAGAATTCACCAGTGAAGCCCCCTGGGTTTGGTGTTTTCTTCAGGGTAAGGTTTTAAATTATAGATTCAGTTTCTTTAATAGATCTAGGGTTTTTCACATTTTCTATTCATGTGTCAGTTTTGGTAACTTATGTCTTTCAAGAATTTATCCATTTCATCTAAGTTGTTGAATTTATTGATATAAAGTTGTTCATAATATTCCCTTATTAGCCTTTTAAAGTCTGCAGGATCTGTAGTAAAGTCTCCTATTTAATTCCTGATATTTGTAATCTGTATCTTCTCTCTTTTTTCCCTTATCAGTCTAGCCAGAGATTTAACAATTTTATTAATTTATTCAAATTGTTGGTTTTATATTTCACTAATTTTTATTATTTCCTTCTTTTTATTTCCTTTTTTATTATTTACTTCCATTTCCTTCTATTTTTGTTTTTATTTTTATATCTCCTTAAGATGAAATGTAAGAGCATTGATTTGAGGCCTTTATTCTTTTCTAATATAAACATTTAAAGTTCTAAATTTCCCTTTAAGCATGATTTAGCTACATCCCACAAATTTTATTATATTGTGTTATTTTCTTCCAGTCAAAATATTTTGTATTTTACCTTGTTATTTCTTCTTTGTTTCATGGACTATTTATATTGTATTTAATTTTCCAACAATTGGGGATTTTCCAGATATCTTTTTGTTACTGTTTTTTAAATCTCATTCTGTTGTAGTCAGAGTATACTCTGTATGATTTTCAAACCTTTTAAATTTTGTTTTATGGCCCAGAAAATGGTCTATTTTGATGAATGTTCTGTGTACTTGGAAATAATGTGTATTCAACAGTCACCAAGGGTATTGTTCTATAAATGACTACTAAGTCAAGTTGGTTGGTATTGCTGTCCATATCTTCTAGATCCTCATCCTTACTGATATTCTTACCATTATTTCTTATTTTTTGTCTCTCTCTGCTGTGCTCTGGATTTCTTCTGACTTGTCTTCCAGGTTATTAATTCTTTCTTTAGCTGGGTCCAATATACTGTTAGACTCATTCTGTTTGGTTCTGTTTCAAATCTGCTAGATCACTTATTATATTTACTTATTCCCTGCAACTATTTTTAAGCTTGTTTTACAGTGTGTGCCCGTTAATTCCAATCTCTGAATTCTTTGTGATTCTGTTTCTGCTGTTTGTCAGTTGTGCTAATTCTCATCCATGATGCCTTCCTTTCCTGTGTGCTTGCTTATCCATTGCTTTGAATAATATTTGTAGGGATTTTTTAGGCCTAGGATGAAGATATCTTTATTGAGAGAGGAGTTGCCTTTGCCAGGTGCCTAGGGGATGTACCAGTCTGGGATCATTTTAAACTAAATTCAAGGTTTGTGGTTTTCTTTGACCAGCCAGGTGAGGTAAATTTGGGCTGCAAATCAGGCTGGCTTGGAATTTTCTCTCAGTTCTGCCCTGTACCAAGGAAATTCTTGAAGTCCCTGGGGAAGCGGCAGAGGGGGTAGGTTTATTTCTGTTTCACTCTCACCTTAAGGGTGTAACATTTTGATTTCACAGTTTAATATGTGGAGGGTTTCCTATAAGACTCCCCACTTAGGACCGGCCCTTGGTTTTAACTTCTGAGGCCAGACATCAAAACCAGAGTTCAAATTTGCCTTGATCAGCAAATAACTTCTGGTCAAAAGTAGCCTCTTTGTTCCACTTACATGTTGAGCTTTCACTTTTCATTAGATTTTGGACAGGTATTTCCTTACCATCTTGCCAGCCATTTGATGCTTTTAAGATGTTTTAAATATTTTATCCAACATTTTTAGTTGTTTTCAGCCAGAAAGTTGATTCAAATAATCTAGCCTACCATATTCCCAGAAACTAAAGTATGCTTTTTATTTTTTTAAATAGATTCCACAAGATGGCTTATATAAGCAATCCAAACTAGAATTGATTAGGATTTTTTCAGGTTAATGTGTCCTCTCCTCAAATTACTTTACTTTTCAAAATCAAGTAATTGAGGAAGTATTCTATAAATGAGACTTTTTAAGGCTTCAAATATAAAGGGACTTCTTTTCTGACAAATTATTTGGGGGAGATAAAACTTCATCTTATATTTAGGCATATATAGTGTATAAAGCCTTCCACAATACCTTTTATATAGTAGATATTAAATACATGTTAGTCTTTCCCTTTTCTCTCTCCTTTAGCTCTTCAGGGACTCCCCTTTAAAAAAAATCTAAGTTGTCCATCTGCTTAAAATAATGCAATTCTCTTTCTGTTTATGGTAAGTGACATGGTCAGCATGGCATTTCTCTAAGTCTCTTCTAGTCTACAGTGGCAATCACGACACACACACACACCACACGAGACCACATAACCTTGTAAATTACTGTTTTTATGGCCATTTATTTTACAGGGATTGTTATGAAGCATAATGACCAATATATCAGAGAAGAAACTTGAATTCCATTTAGAAAATGAAGACTTTTTTTTTTCTAGATAAAAATAGCTTTCACTACTTACATGGGAATTGGGAATATCTAAGAAAGAAATGAATTAAAACAATGTAGGACCCTTCTTCAGTGACCCTAGTGAGGGTGGGCTAACAGTAGAATAAGCATATCCTAGGATATTAGGCCACTATGTAGAAGATGCAAATCTTAGGCCACAGCTGCTTCCCTACTTTTTAAAACATATCATAGCATTTTTGATAAGATTGCAAGAGGATAAGGAGGTTCAGGAGACCTCCTCCATCTCCATTACAAATTCCCAATCATTAGCACCAGCACCACCTCTGCATTAAAATAGCCCCTTTTCCCTATTAATTATGTCTTGTATTTCATCCTTCTATTCTGAGATTTCCTGGCTTGCAGAGTTCTGTCCACAAAATTGGAGGAGACCAAGAAAGAAAGGAAAGCATAAATTCATAACATCTTTCAAGTTTGAAGAATTCTTAGAGAAGGCCTAATTCAATAATTTCTTGTCCAAATAAACTGAAAGCCCAGAGAGGTTAAGAATTGCCCAAGGTTAAAGACCCACAATGGAAATCCTCCTGGTTCTTGATTCCCACATCCCACAACACTATGTTGATAGCTCCCAGTGAGCCCCTTGGGCTTTTTTCTTCTGGACCTCAGTCTCTCCATCTCCACTCCCTGAATGGCCCATGAACATATAAAGATTGAAGAGAATGAGGCAAGGGCAGATCTTGAAGCTAGCTGAATGAAGTTATGCACCTTGGTGCCTGGGGAATTTGGAAGCACTGGGAATGCAGAGTTAGAAAAGGCAGCCTATGGAGGGAGAATGGAGCAGGGTTTGGAAGTAATGGAAGGTCAGGACTAATGGGAGAGGGAAAAGCATCCCAGTGGACAAAAACAGACTATTTGAAATCTCAGTTTAAAGAAAGGATGAAGTCTGTTGGGGGTGGGCATAATAACAAGAGTGACAAAAATACTCCTTCAAGTCAACAATGCTGAGATAATGGGGCATATTTCAAACAACCCTCTTTCTTCTTCTGTTATAAGGAAACTATGAGAGCAAATTAATATTTGAGAAGTGTTATAAATGAACTGAAATACTTTTAGCTGGAAAGGTGTAAGAGGGACATAGATTTTCCTTTCCACAATGAGAAGAAATGGAATGGATTTGCCATAGGATATTAAAATTAGCAAACCGCTGTGCACACATAACTGAAAGAAGCAAAAAATGCATGAAAGCTTGAAACAAGACCTAGAGGAGACACCCTTCGGTCTGGGATGAGTTAAGTTCAGTCCTGCCTGGAGGCAGAGGGAGGGATGAACTGTCCTGTCCCAGAGTCTAGCAGTCTGGATCACGGCCGATTCATGGAAACAAAGCATCTCATTATGAAGAGAGGTGGAGAACAGCAGGAAAAATCCCCAACCTATTTGCCTGGGGCTTCAAAGCAGTGCAGAAGCTTTCTGGCTTGATAATTCTAGATTCTGATTATAATTTTAAAAAATTTTAAGTTAAACCCAAATAAGAGGACTTCCCGTGATACTGCTGTGGAGATTGGATCTCATTTACTAGGGAATTTAGCAACTGGGAATAACGAGCAAGAACAGTTTAGGCACTACTGGGAATGGAAACAGGAAGAGGGATAAAATTATTGCTTGGTTTGGGAATTTAAGATTCGCCTTTGAGGCCTTGGAGCTTGTCAGGAAACCTAGTGGCTATGTAAGAACCTGCTTCTGGGAACCCACAGTGAAGTCTGGGTGTGTCTGAGCGTGTGCTGAATTCCTGGCTTCAATTACAGACTACCAGGCGGCTGAAGAGTCTGTCATTGCCGATGTCATCATCTTTACAAGATTCATAGGTCCCCTCTCCAGTAAGACCCAAGAATGAGGGCCTCTCCACACCTGCAGCCATGGTGCACCTGCACTTTATGAAGAAGCAGAACAGTGGGGGAGGTGGAGGTTAGAGTCTCTCTTGGGTATCCGTTCACTCCCACCAGGGGAATAAGGCAATGATAACTTGCACTGCATGCCCGCTGCCTTTGTCCCAGCCTCCACGTTGGAGATTAGGTTAGCATTAACAGCAGAATTCTCTCACTTTCAGAAAATCTTCAAATTGAAGAGATTTTTATTTATATGGAATGGAGGCAGAAGTATGGCTAAGATGATCACTCAAACTTCCTTTATTTATTTATTTTTTTTATTATGGGTAAAAATCAAAATTCTCACAATACATACAAACATTTGTAAAATGATATATAAATATATATGCATATATGTGTATTTGCTTACAAAAATGTTATTTATATATATATATATACATATATTTTAAGAGGTGCTTAGATTACCTAAGATATTACACGGAACCCACTGGGATTCCCATGTGGGAGAGAGTGTGGTCAAACTTCCTTTAAACTGAATCACTCTATACTTTGCTAGTCTGTGAATTGACCTCTGCCCATTAAAATCTATTTAAATTGTTCTCCTGTCAGCAACCTGGGGGATTCAAGCAGTGTTCAGTCTGCCTTCTTCAAGTAATTGTTTCTAGGCTCTATCCATGGATATGTCAGAGAACTGACAGGCATGGGGAAAGAGCTTCTCTCCACAGAGTGAAACTCCCAAACAACCAGCCCCACATTCCTTTCTGACTCATGCTACCAACCCCCCCCCCCCCCACCACCACCGTGCCCTGCAGGTCAGTGGTCTGGGAACCCTGCCACACTTGGAACAACTGCAGCTGAAATAAGATGTGTATCTCGATAACCAGGACTCCTCTCCTCCCAGCACCTACCTTGGATCACTCCTAGGCCTGTGACCCAGGTATTACGATAAGATGCAGCCAGTGATGGGAAGAGGACAATCAACAAGGGACCAACCCCTGGGACTGCCAACCTTACCTGGCTCTGTGGCACATCTCTGATTCCTCCACTTGCTGTGGCATGGCCTCCTCCCAGCCACTCAGTAGTAGGAACTTCTCCTTATCCAAGTCAGTGGATGATAGCAGAGCCACACATAATTTTTTTTCATTTGCTGCATACCTACTATGTGCCAATTCCTATGCTAAGTGCTGGTTATACAAGGGTATACAAAATAGATATAAACTTTGCATGTAGCTTAGTATCTAGTGGGAGAGACCAACATTAAACAGATTCACAAACAAATAACCTCAAAATATACTCAATTTTAAAAAGAAAAAAGAGAAGTGAAAATATTCACATGGCTTTACTTTTGTTTTTTTCTTGTTTTTTTTTTTTAAAGATTTTATTTATTTATTCATTTATCCCCCCCTTGCTGCTTGCGCTCGCTGGGTCAGCCAACCACGCCGTGCAGGCGGGCCTGCCCTCATCAGGAGGCCCCGGGAACCGAACCCGGGGTCTCCCATATGGTAAACGGGAGCCCCACTGATTGAGCCACAGCCGCTTCCCATGGCTTTACTTTTGGATACAGACACAATGCACACAGGCCCTCATACACACCTACACAAACATGCCGTAGGTGCTTTTCCTGAGTCAGCGTTTCTGAAAAACACAAGATCAATCCAGGCAGTAGAAGTATGGCGCCTGCAAAAATCCACAAAGTGGATAACCTACAAAGCAGGAGTAAAGAATCAATCCTATGTCAGTATGGAAAGTCACCCTTGGCTATTCATCTAGATATGAAAATAATTTCAAAATTGGTCACAAAAATTCCATTTGCACATCTAATTGAATAAACTTCACCCTCACTTCCTCAAAACTTTCCATCTCTGAAGTAGAAGGGAAAAAAATTTTTTTTTCCTTAGGAACCTCAGGAACATGCAGCCACAGGGAAGAGAGGCTTGAAAAGAAGAGAGCTTCCTCTCTCTATGTCTTATACCGAAATCTCCAACTGCCTCCAAAATCATACAGACAGATAATTGACCCCATTCTTCTAGCTGCTCAGATAAAGAGACTTCACAATTGCCTTCAAGTAACTAAATAACCCACTCTCTTCTTCTTTGGTAATACTACTCCCTTTTTAAATAAAAAATTTAAATTCCTTTCTTGCATTTTGCCTTTTAAATTTAAATATGCCAAAGGGAAGAGGTTGATATATTACACTACCCTTTCCACTCATTCATATTTAAGCATTTCTTGGAAAGTGATCACCCCTTCCTTTTGCTTCAGAGGAAATCCCAGCAGAAGTTCTAGTTGGAAATAATCATAAAAGTCTGGGTTGGTAAAGCTAAGACTCTTCCCCTCTTGTCAATTAGCATAACCAAGGTTTGGAATACTTTCCTAAAGCAGGCTGGGAAAAATGTAGAGACAGTTTCTAGGTGGTAGTTTCTCCTCTCAAACATCATCACTCCAGAAAGGTCAATGGTGTGAATGTTTCTTTGCTTCACTACAAAACCTTGTTAGACAGGAAAAATGGATGCAAGAAGGATGCAAGAAGCAATTGGCTGGGTAAGTGAAATTCTGTAGGATCATTCCACCATTCTAGAATCAAGCAAAGTGAAGAGTGGAATTCATTGAATAAATAATTACATCTGAGATTTTAAAATACTTTAGAAAAAGCTACACCTTTGGCTTACATTGTGATTGGTCTTTGTTCTTTACCTCATGTTAGGAAAATAGAATAGTTAGTAGTGGTCAGATTCTTAAAAGCCTTAATGCCTTTTTCTCAAAAGCTGGGGGGAAGAATGAAAACTTTGCCCTTCTGAAGTTATTTTATTCATTTTCCTGCCTCCGGCTAAGATGACACATTACCTGAGTTTGGTCATTTAGGTTCTTCACTAATTCTACCCTAATCTCTCACCAAAGCTGCTTCTCTTGACTTTTCCTGCTTAAACACTGTGCTTCGGCCACGATAGTCCATCCATAAGGCCCTGATAGCCCTGACTCATTCCCACATCTAGGCTCTGATTGAACAATGTCTTCTATATCCTAGAATGTTGTCTTCACAGCCTCTACTTCTCATAGTCTCCCTTTCCTCCAAAGAGCCTTCCCTTATTAACTCCCACCAAATGAGATTACTTCTTTGTTCCAATTTCACTTAACCATTCAGTTTTAGCAGTTTTTAACTGCATAAACTTGCATATGTGCATGTGTGTGTGTGTGTTTCTGTTAAGACAGTGGGAGAAATTATGTTTTCTGTCTCATTTGTTACATTTTAAGTTCCTTGAGGGGAAGGGTCATGGCTGCTATTTCTTTGGAATCTCTACTCTCCCCACTCTACTCCTTAGGGTTCTTCAGTAAATGCCTAAACTATTTTTGAGACTGACTAACTGCTCACCACAGAACAAGATGCAAAACAGCTTTTCTGTATCAAGTTCTGAAAGACAAAACCATGATGAATAGCAATGCCAAGAATGAGGATAATGGCTCAAAGAGGAAAGAGATTCTAACTCTGTACTTCATCAGAGACTTCCACACTTTCAACATTGTTTGGGAACATTCAATTAAGTAATTTCTCATATCAGATGATATTTAAACTCCTATCCAGAAAAAGCATTGAGTATACGTTAGATACAGGGGTGAATTGGGATAACTTAGAATAGTGCCTAGTACATAACAGGTGCTCGGTTAGCATTTGTGGAAGGGAAGGCAGAAAGGAAGGGCTGAGAGAGGACAGAAGGCATCAAGAGTCAACAGGTGCTAAATCTCTATTTAGTATCACCTGCTAATGCCGGTTGCCTTTCCAAGCAAGAGAAAGCCAATGATTTCCCTAGCCAGAGGAACTAGAGGCCATGGGGGTGGATATGGAGTTAAGAAGAAAAGTAATACCAGTGTGGGGAAGTTCCTAGCATGATGGAAAACAAGATATAGAGAACCACAGAAACAAGAACATGATGAGAAGACCTGGACAGAGATCTAGTCATCAATGCTGGGCCATGAGGAAGAGTTAAGGACATTCATGGAAGCTAGTCAGAAAAGATTTTCAAGGGGAGGAAGAAGAGATATTAAACCAGAATTTGGCAGGAGGAAAGCTACAGGATTGAGAACAGAAAAGGACTGAAGAAGTTACCTGTGTGGACCATTAGAAAGAGGGTAATTATGGACATGGGAAACAGTTTACAAGTTTGTCTTAGAATGAGAAGGTCCTGTTGGAAACTAGGGGAACCAAGATGGTGAGGGAGTGAGTAATTAACTTGAGGAATTGGTAAGAGATCTGCAAGGTTTGGATTTGTCTTTTCTTAAGTATATGAGACATAAGCAGTCAAAAATATTTCATTTTCCACCTCCTACTGATAAGCAAATGGGAGCAGAGCTTTCAGCCCTTCCTTAGGCACCAGACAGGAAAAGTGCTGTCAGTGACATTATTGTAGCATAAGGAAACAAGCCTGGTGCCAAGAGTGAAATGAATACCTTTAAGCAAATACATTACATTTTTTTTGCTGACATACTAAATCCTTAAACTGCTCCCGTTCCCAGAAATCAGTCCCTTCTAGCCTTCAGCTGCTTCTTCCTTGATCTTGGTTTCTCCCTGAATGGATTTTCACAGACATCCCTTCAAACACTCTTTGCCAACCAGGAAAACTAATCTCAAAGCAGTTCAGAAAATTTCCCAGGATGAATCTGTTTTTAGGGTCTTTTCAAATCTGCCAGTTCTACCTTCAGTCTAATATATTATTTTAGATGCCTGTTCTTCATCATAGGCAGAGATAAAGAATACCCAAAGATTGATTCAGACAGAACAAAATGGCAGCATGATTAAAGAAGAGACTGTTATAGCAAAATAAACATAAAATCCTGCTCTGTTATCCAAATTTATACTTCTTGAGCACCTACTGCTGAGGCATTATGCTAAGCACAGAAAAGGATATAAAAGTAAAAAATTTACAACCTCTACCTTCTAAAAACTTATAATCTATTAAAAGAGACAAATACATATATAAATACATATATATAAACAATGCTATAATAGAGGCTCAAATAATGTGACACTATAGTTGGGAGAGATAAATAATCGTTACTGGAGAGATCTAAGAAGTATTCTTGGAGAAGGGAGTTAAGCTGGGATTTAAATAAAGGGTAGGACCTTGATAGGTCAATGAAGAAAGGAATGACATTCCAGACAGAGAGAACAGCATGCACAAAGGTCTGAAGGCAGAATAGCATAGAACAAGTCCAAGAACCTCAAGTAGACCAAAGAGGTTGTAGCCTATTTTATGTGGATGTATATGTAAATATAGGTTGTGTTACTGTGGAAGACTCTCAGGACCAAGCCATAGAGGTTGCCTTGTATTCTGTAGATAATGGAGAACTGGTAATTAAGACAGAAGCCCCACATTTCTTTGAAATTTCCAGATGACTGACTCAATTTCTGGTTTGAGAACCAACAATTTTCTAGTTATTATATGGAAAATGGTATTCCACATAAACGCTATTCCAGAAGCTACTGTCTTTATCAAGTTTATCTGCATCTATATAACTCCCACTGCCATGGACATAAAAATGGGTAACCAAGGAAGGATGGAAAGTTTCTTTCTTAGGAAGGCCTTTAACAGAAGAGATATTTTATCCACCTAAGAAGGTGATGGTAATAGTTTTGCATTCAGTCAGGAGGCTCATCTGATGGCCCAAAGTCCCTTCATGGACATAGGCAGACAATAGGACAGAGAGATAGTGCAAAGAATACAATGTTGCTGGATTGTAGAGTAATAGAGTCCTAGGAGTTAAATTAAGCTAATTAAGGAAGCTTTCTGGTGGAAGGTAGTTTAGGGCTAGGTACCACAAGGAGGAAATGGACGGTGTTGAATAGGGAGGATGGAGAAACAGTACCTAAGGTTGAGGGAGGAGGGAATTGGCCTGTGTAAGTGTTTGGAGGCAAGTATGAGCAAGTATACGTGGTGAGTGTCATGTGTGGGAGACAGAGAACAAATGAACTCAGCTGGAATGGAGAGTCCATAACAAGAATGAACAAGGACTCAGTCCATAGGTAGACCAGTTTCCAGCACGACAGCCTGGGTCAACAATGGATGTTACCCTTGACCTCTCCAGAAAGAGAGGTAGGAATTTCAGTATCCATTTTCTCCTTATATTTTCATGAGACATGGGTTACATTCCTAATTGTTTTGGAACATTGACTCATCTTCTTGTAATGAATCTGAATGTCTAACATATGATGTTTTCTATTGTACAGAGGAACAAATGAAGCCAGGGTAAAGGAGGTTATTTGGCCTAAATTTAAATTACACTTAAGAGCTAAGTTCCACTAAGGCTAAATTTGTATTCTTAGGATTCTATTCATCTTTTCCCTTGTTCCTCCCTGGACATCCCTCAGGAGATACAGATTCTACCTAAGTCAGGCAAGGGAGTGGTCAGATGTGGAAGTAGAAGTTATTATAGAATGACTTCTGAAGGCCCAATATATCTTGAGTTAGCTGCCATTTATAGTCATACTCCCTAGGATTAACATTCTCATTTCTAATCCCATCTGGATACACGGATGCAATTGGCCACAATGGAAATTTCCTGAAATGTCTGACTGTTGGAGCAGAAACTGCTCATTGACTGACCTGAGCAACCCAAAGAAGCCAAGCTGACCCTAAAATATGAGGGACAAACAGTTTAATTTTGCTGAGTAGAGCAAAATGTTCATACAGCCCTGCTGCAATTAGAAGCTGAGGACTAAGGCGTTCCTGAAACCCAGCTGGGGATCTCCCTCGTGTTTCTCTCTAAGCTCCCCATTCCACTAGAGAAGACAGTAAAAAAGGGGTTGCCCCACACCCTTCTGTAGCAAAAAGGTACATTTTGGGATGGTTTGGAGGCATCAAAATGGTAAGCAATTTTAGGGTACAATTAAGACCTGGCTGCTCAACCCTACAATAAATTACCATCAAAGGCACTCACACGTCAATAGGGAAAAAAACACATGTGCTTGCAAGACGATGTGTGTTTGATGCTCATAAAAAAGATAAAAATATAGGTCATCATCATGTAACGAGCTTGTAGGTGTCAGAACGTGTGCTGTTAGGGGGAGGTAAGAGAGGGGGAATGGAAAGAGATTGGCACACAAAAAGAGCTAGAAATCAGACTTCTATCTCCAAGTTCTTACCTTCTGCAGAAGATACTGGACTGGCAGGGGGTGCAGAAGGACCCCTCCCCCATTTTTTATTCCTTGGGACATCTCCTTCCCTGCTCCCCCCAACTGGATTTCCGACATATTAATCACCTCTCCCATTTTGAAATCAGCCGGTCAGGCTATTATTCAAGCATTGTTAATGACACCATCGGCCAAGGTATCAATTAGGCAAGTCAGGATAGGAAGAGCAGAGAATAGGGCTGGCCAGAAAGCAGAACATAAGTCTGTTTTGGTGTAGGTAATCCACACGACAGCAAGGGTTCCTAACTCTCTGACTTCTGCTCCCCTGAAGAGGCAATTGCAAATGCATTGAATTTTCCAGTCAAGACCTAAACCAAAAGTCTACTTGATGGTATATACCTACTTTGCCTCCTCAATCGATTCTTAACTTGACTTCAACTAGTAACAGCAAACCACTCAGGGAATTCAGGCAAAGAGCCACAGTTAACCAGCTCTAGGCAGAATATATTCCTGGAGTTGGAATGCAGCCTCATGGGCAGGAACGCTGTACCCCTTATCCCCCAAATTTTATGCAGACTACCCTGGGTGGAATTTCTTCTCCTTTGCAAAAATTCACATTCTGAACTTCCTTTAAAATCTAAATGTTCTCTCATCCAGGAAGCTTTTTTTTTTTTTTTTAATTAGGAAAGTGTTCCTATTTGCTGATTCTTTAATTTTTATATCCAAGAGCCATGTAATGTTCCTCCATCAGACCAAGAGCTTCCCAAAGACAAGAACTAACATTTTTGTTGTTGCTTTGACTCCCACACTTACCCATATTCCTTCTCTCTGTCAAGACAGATTCTGTTCAAAGGGGCTGTTCAGTTCAGAACAAATGAGTGTGACAGATACTCAGGTCACTGAAATTTGGATTCTGGAGAAAGGAAGGAAACAAAGACCAGAATCAAAACTACAGCAGAGTAGGAGTGAACTCAGTCATCATGATGCCCAAGTTCCTTTCCATTATATACTTAGTAAGATTTTGGGAGCATTTGTTCCTAGACTCCAAACTTCTTAAGTCATTCCTCAGTTCCTTCTCGCCTTTCCACTCTGCAGATGGATACAAGTTCTCCATGGCTTTGTTTCCACATCCACCAATTATCCTGATCTTCAGACAGATGTGGGAAACAAGAGAAGAACAGGAGATCAATGCTGCAGATTTTTAGTGTCTCTGGACCTAAAGAAGGTGGCTGGTCCAACTCAGTTCCAAGTACCACAACCAAAACTAGAAATCTCAATAAAAGTGTTCATATTTGGAATCTTGAAGACACAGTCCTTACCTAATTAGATGGCTAGGCAAATGAACAGACTTCCCAAGCCTCTCCCCCAAAGACTTAGCTATTTGGGTTCCCTTTTGCCTATTCTCTGCCCATTTTTTTCTCCTCCATGCGTTTCCTTGCAACTTTCACTCTAAACTTCAAAGAACTGGTCTAGAATAGCCAGTAGAAAAATAAATCAACTTTCAAAATGGAATAGCTGGACTTTTAAGATGGAGAACCAAAAAAATGTCTAATTAGCTTGTAGGTTACATAAGAGTAGGTACTGTATTATAATTTTCTTTTTAACAGCTCTATTGAGATATAATTCACATAGCACACTATTCATCTACTTAAAATGTACAATTCAATGGTTTTTAGTATATTCACAGAGTTGTTCAACCATCACCACAATCAATTTTGGGGAACATTTTCATTACCTCAAAAAAAATCTGTATCCATTAGCAGCCACTCCCCATTTCACCTCTAACATCCCTGTCCTAGGCAACCATTAATCCATTCTTTGTCTCTATAGATTTAGCTACTCTGAACACTTCATATAAATGGAATCATACAATATGTGGTCTTTTTTGACTGGTCTCTTTCACTTAGATTACAGTTTTCAAGGCTCATCCGTGTTGTAACATGTATCAGTACTTCATTCTTTTTATTGCTGAATAGTATTCCATTGTATGAATATACCATATTCTGTTTATCTATTCACCTGCCAATGGACATTGTTTTTTTCCACTTTTTTTAGTATTGTGAAAAATGTTGCAATAAACATATACAAGTTTTGCATAGTCATACCTTTTCATGTGCGTATATGCTCAGGAGTGGAATTGCTGGGTCATATAGTAATTCTAGGTTTACCATTTTAAGGAAATGCTAAGCTACTTTCCAAAGTGGCTGTATCATTTTACATTCCCACTAGCAATGTATGAGGGTTCCAATTTCTCCACATTCTCACCAATAATTATTATTATTTGTTATATTATTATTGCCATCCTAGTGGGTATAAATGGTAATTTATCGTGGTTTTGATTTGCATTTCCTTGTTGGTTATCTTTCGTGTGCTTATTGGCCATTTGTACATCTTCTTTGGAGAAATGTCTGTTCAGATTCTTTGCTCATTTTTTATTGGGTTATTTATCTTTTTATTATTGAATTGTAAGAGTTCTTTATATATTCTAAATCTCAGCCCCTTATCAGATAAATGCATTGTGAATATTTTCTCCCATTCTGTGAGTTGTTGTTTCTCTTTCTTGATGGTGTCCTTTGAAGAACAATGGTTTTTCAATTTGATGAATTTCAATGTATCTATTTTTTTCTTTTCTTACTTGTGCCTTTGGTACCATATCTAAGAAACCATTGCCTAATCCAGGGACCTGAAGACTCATGCCTATGTTTTCTTCTAAGAGTTTTATAGTTTTAGTTCTTACATTTAGGTCTCTAATCCATTTTGAGTTAAACTTTTAAATTAGTGTGAGGTAGGGATCCAACTCCAATTCTTTTGTTTGTATCTATCCGTTTATCCTAGCACCATTTGCTGAAAAGACTATCCTTTCTCCATTGAATGGTTTTGGCACCTATGTTGAAAATGAATTGACTGTAAACCTGAGAGTTTATTCTTGACTCTCAATTCTAGTCCATTGATATATATGTCTATCCTTAAGCCAGTACCATACTGGCCTGAATACTGTAGCTTTGTAATAAGTTTTGAAATTAAAAAGTGTGAGTCCTCCAACTTTTTCTCTCGTCACACTTGTTTACAATTCTAGGATCTGCTTGTCAAATTCCGTAAAGAAGCCAGCTGAGATGCTGAATCTGTAAATCAATTTGGGCAGTACTGCCATGAAGATGGGATATCTTCCCATTTACTTAGGTCTTCTTTAATTTCTTTCAATGATGTTTCATAGTTTTCAGAGCACGTTTTACAATTTCTTTGTTAAATTTATTCCTAATTGTTTTATTCTCTTTGATGCTACTGTAAATGGAATTATTTTAAGCTCATTTTTGGATTGTTCATTGCAAGTGTTCTACTTTTCTTTAAAGATGATAGTGATTAGTATGCTATTTACAGAGCACCTACTATGTGAAAAGTTCTCTGCTAGGTTGAATGGAAAAAAAAAGTATAACATTTGGTTTTAAATTCAAGAAATTTACAATCTACTAGACTAGAAACAATGCTTCACATGTGTTTCACCTTTGCAATTTTTCAAAGGGATTTCAAATTCCCCATATTACTTAATCTTGACAGCAACATTAATTCATTTATTTAAAGTATTCATTGAGTAACCAGTATGTGCAAGCACTGTTCTAGGTGCTGGGAATTAAATGGAGAGGAAAATAAACAGAGTTTCTGCCTTCATAAAGATTACTGTGTAGTTGGGAAGACAGACATTAATCAAATATAAATTACAGATTGTGATAAGTACTACAAAAGAAAAGCACATTTAATACTAATTAGGGCAGGAATTATTGTACCCATTTTAGGAAGAGAAGACTAAGGTAATAAGAGCTTAAGGGGTCTATGAGAAGGGTCAGTCCCTTCAACTTTAACCCTGAATTGTTTAATTAAACCTGGAACATTTAGGTTTTATTTCTTCTCTTCAAGCTTAAGGTAAGGAAAAGGAAGAGTAGATGTGATCAGCAGGGGTGCAAGTCCTCTTGTTTCAACCAGATCAGGATGCTTTGGTTACCAGGATTGCTCTCTAAGGGGCTTAAGCAGAGAAGCAAACAGCAGTCTATGAAGGAGGACACAGAGCCGTCCCCATGCCTGCCTGTTGCCCCACTGCTCTAAGCACAGAGTGGTTTTAAACTATTTTACAGCATTGGCAGAGTGATGCCAAATGGGTTCTTGAATATTATTTCATGTTCTTCCAGATTACAGCCTCTCAGCTCTAGTCAAGTTGTCCTAACCATTGTGAAAGTGTTTGGATTATAAATACTTTCCCAAATAACTTAAAAGTACTCTTTTAAAGTTCCACAGGAAAAAATGGGAAAGGACAAGTTTATAGAAAGCTGGTAACTATTTTAGTAATGGATTATAGAAAAAAGAACTTTGATTTATTTCCTATATATTATACATGTACCAGAAGAAAGAACAGTATATTTTATTTAACCAGGGAAGTAGAGGTCTTGACAGCAGTGATATGGCCAGTCACAAACTAGTCAATAACAGAGCCTAGACCAGAACTCTTGACTCCTGTTACAGTGCTTCTCCCACTGCATTTCAAGAGACTTAATAAATTCTTCATCTAGTCATTCAACAAACATGGCACCATAGTTAGGACTAGGAGATAATGGTGAATAAAATAAAGTTCCAGCTTGAATCATCTTCTCCTCCTTGAGGGTCCACCCCACCCCACCAAAGGTGGGTTAAATACATCTCCTTTGTGCTTTCATAATACTTCATGTGTTATCTCTTTCATGTCACCTAATATATTATATTATACTTACCTGTTAGTGTGTTGGTTTCTTCCACTAATATTGTGAGTACCTTGAGGACAAGAATCATGTTCTCTGCTACCCCAGAACCTAGCACAGTGCTAGTAAATCTCTACTGAATGAGAAAATGAGTAGCTTGTCTATGCTCCCTTGTCCCACTTTATTCTGCTGGCACAAACCTACATTTCTCTCAGGTGAAACCTGGAAAACTGATATGCCCACTCTATGATTAATGGCACCATCCATTAAACTAACAGAGCAATTTTACTCTCTCTTCCTAACACCTAAGCCAAAGTGGAGATTTGGGTCCAAGAAAGACAACAAAATTGGTTTCATGTTATATGTATTTAATAAAGGGGGATATCAATCCAGGAAACTCCCATTCATTTTTATTTCATCCATAAGTGGCTGATCTTTGGGTTTGGGCAGGGTTGTCTTTTTTCAAAGGTCAAGCCTTTTCTTCTCCTCATATGCCTCATTCTGGCTTTGACAACAAGTTAAGAGAAGCAGTTAGGAGAATGAGATGCTTATTTAAATCTAAGTTATTGTGGATTCAGCCCAGAGAGAGAGAGAGAAGAATCTTATTAAAACTCATCTATATTATTTTTCATTAAAAAATCATCATAAATGGGCCTATAAAGTGAAGTCCTAGGAGCCTCTGTAGTTGGCTCAGCCCTGACTATCCACAGGGGACAGAAAGATGGCAGTGGATGGCTTCTTTCCCACTCCCCATTATCTACCATGTGACCCTGAGCCTCAAGTCTTGGAGGGAGATGGGGAGATGCAGTTCCAATGTGTCTTCCAGTTTCAGATACAGAGTCAAACTGAAAGATGAGCAGAAATGTCAGAGATCAGACAAGAATTTTGTGGCAGTTTGTAAATAATTTCTTGGTCAAGTCTTTTTGGGACAAAAGATATATGTATCTGCATAGATGGACAATGTTTGCATGTCTTCTGTTGTCTCTGGAGACCACTTAGTTTCACTTCCTCCCCTCCAGGGACCATCAAGCTGCTGTCAGTCCAGTCCAGAAAGAAATTAGGGTCAGTTTGGTAAAAGGGTGAGTGTGTGTGTACACATGTGTGTGTACCTCTGCATGTGAATGCATGTGTGTGTGCGTGCATGTGTGTGTGTTTATGTGTGTGTGTGAGAGAGAGGAGGGCAAAAAGAGAGAGCAAGATTAAGATTCAAACTTCATCACAAAGCCAAATTCTTTTTCTTAGCTATTTCTTGGGTAATTTCCCACTTTTCTTTCCTCCACAAGTGCAGATAATTGGAAACAGACCCAGTAGATAGGGGGTTCTTAACCAGGGGTCCATGGACCCCCAAAGGGTCCGTGGAAAGATTTCAGGGGGTCCATGAATTTGAATTGAAAAAAAATCAACTTATTGTCTTTATTTTCTCTGATCTCTGATGTTGAGTGTCATAAAACTATCTGCCACTACTTTCTGAGAAGGCGTCCATGGTTTTCACCTGACAGGCAAAGGGGTCCATGGAACAAAAAAAGGTTAAGAACCCTTGCAATAGAGACTATTATCTATTCACCACACACCTGCATCCTCAAAGGCAAAAATGAAATTACTTCAACTGGCTCAAATTATTAGGGACCATATCTATAGGGCACCAAATCAGTGAAAATTTTAGGACTGGATTCACTTAATTAGTGTGATGGTTAGGGGCATGTGTCAACTTGGGCAGGTAATGGTGCCCAGTTGTTTGGTCAAGCAAGCACTGACTTAATGGTTACTGTGAGGGCATATCGTGGACTTAAATCATCAGAGAGTTGATTGCATCTATGGCTGATTAGATCTACAATCAACTGAGGAGATTGCTTTCAGCAATGAGAGACGCATCGTCTGATCAGTTGAAGGCTTTAAATTCTGCAGGGCAGGCTGCAAGCTGAGAACCCCGATGAAGATTTCCCATGAATTCCCCTGGAGAAGCTGGCTGGCTGAAGTAATTAGTAATTTCAGATGATATAAGCCCCAAAGTAGATTATTTGAGTCTGAATTGTCCAGACTCTGGCTACTGCAGAGCCAGTCCCTCCCTGTGAAAAAGCTAATTTAGATAACAACAAATATCTGTATACAAAATTAAAAAATATATATTACACACTCTATAATAACTGAATACTTGGAAACATCAGGACATCAGTAAAATTTCTATTTTCAGTCAGAACGTGAACATGGCTATAATTTTTTAAAAGTATGCTTGAGCTATCCGGATAATTACCTCCATGTGCCACAAGGCTAGTATAGTGATATAAATACATTTATACACTGTTCTATTTAAATCTATATACATATATACATGATGTAAGCCATTAATATATATAAACCTATATATGTTTATATGCTGAGATATATGGGGATTCACAGGCACATTTATGTTATGTATTTTATTAATTCATTTACTAGATTTATATTAGGCATGTCCATTTTAGTTTATTATCTAGTGAGAATCTGGCCTCACACAGCCCTACCCTCCTTCCTTCCATATTCTTGGCTGCCAAAAAGGCTTGTACCCTGAAGGCCCGGGGGCTTTTAGCTACTCTCTTTTTTTAAACTGGGGGAGAGGCCAACCACGACCTAAATGAACCCATAAATACTGCCCCATCTCCAGGAATGCCCTGGGTGTAGCCAGGCTGCTCATCCAGGGTCTGTCATCTATAGATGGCCCACTATGCTTTATGTGCTGCAGCAAACAGGTCCAGTTCTAAAATAGAACTTCTCCCTATCTTGGGATGAGGAAAATGGTGGTAGGATGTGGCTGGGGGCAACTCTTGATTTCTGTTTCCACCTAGATTTAAATATAACCCAGTTTGGACAAAAGTGACAGGTAACCACTCTGCCCCTATGCTTATACTAGTTAAAATAACTATACAGAGAGCTGAGCAGTATGCAGTCAGATTTGGGCTTCCATGGTCCTTTCTGCATGTCTTTTCTAATCACCAAATCCCCATATCATCTGTGCTATACAAACACAGACACCATCTATCCAGGGGTTCTCATCCCTGATTGCACACTAGAATCACCCATGGAGGTTTTTGTTTGTTTTGTTTTGTTTTGTTTTTTGTTTTTAATACTGATGCCTGGGCCCCAACCAAGACCAACTACATCTCTACTCTTGGGTGTCAGGCCCAGACATCTCTAGTGTTGAAAAATTCCCCAGATGATTCTGACCCACAGTGAGGCCTGAGAGTCCCTGATTTACATTGACTTAATTCAGTATATGCCAGAGAATTGTCCCATGTATTGGGGGTGGGTAGACAATCAGGGTGATTCTCACCTAACCAACAAACAAAAGCAAATACTTCTCCTTTCACAGAAGCATTTTTCATCATGTTAGTGTCTTCTCATAAAGAAATAGCCAAAGAAATTGGGGTGGGAAATATGGGGATGATTGTCTTTTAAGAGCCTCCCCTTTAAGGACCCATTCCCAGACTAAGTACAAGGAAAACTGGGACACGTGCACGTGTGCGCATGCACACATACATACCATGTGACCGCAAACAACCTAAAACAAAAAAAATTTAATTGAATTTCGGGGCCTGGGGAAGATCTGAACCTATAATTATTTCTTAGCAAACTTGCTGAACACAGGGTTTCCCTCCTCTGGGACGAGATGAGACGGGTAGTATAATGAACCCTCTTTAATTGAAAAATAAAATGTTTTAGGATGATCATATTCTCCCAAGTTACATTATTTTTTTAAAAAGGAAAGTTAGGATGGTGAGAAAATGTCAATTTTCAAATGCCCAGTGTTTGGCTACCTCAAATGGCCTCATTTCTCTAGACTCAAAATCAGTTCCTTAGGGGGGAAATGGAGTCCCTGCATTATTCCCAATACAAAGCTAACTCTTTTTCACTCTCTCTGTGCCCACTTCTTTCAAAAGCAACAGGCAGGTTTAATGTCGACTGAGCCCAGCCAAGTAAAGTCATGGAGGGGGAGCAGAACTGGAGGCACCAAACCAGACTCCTAGCCCATGGGGCTCTGCCTTAATTTTACAGGGTTCTCTAGTAAGGTATGCTTTTCATGTTTCCCATAGAAAAGCTCTTCCCCAGTTTCTCAGGAGAGATTGGGGATGTAGGTATACAGATAGAGGTAGGAAAAGATTCACCTGGATCCTGGATCCTGGGGGCAACTCTTGATTTCTGTTTCCACCTAGATTTAAATATAACCCAGTTTGGACAAAAGTGACAGGTAACCACTCTGCCCCTATGCTTACACTAGTTAAAATAACTATACAGAGAGCTGAGCAGTATGCAGTCAGATTTGGGCTTCCATGGTCCTTCATGATGACATGAAGACACTAACATGCAGGGAAATTGGAGGCAGGCAGAGGGAGGCACCTGCTCAGATTAGTTGAAAATGCCTCTCTTTAGGAAGGGAAACAAGATAGACGTCCTTGGAACTGGGGGAGAAGTTCAGTCTGAGTTTTTCTTCCTCTCATCTGTACCCTCGGCACAGTGGGATCTGTGTGGATTGACGGCCTGGGGACACAGTAAATGAGCAACCACCGGGTAAATAAGAGATATCCAATTCAGGAGATTTCTTTTTAGTTTTGTTGTTTTCATTTTCTTTGAATCCTCTTTCCTCTTCTACTGCCTCTGGATCCAACCCCTTAACATTAAAACTTCTGGACCCTGATGGAGATCACTTTATGCAAGGGAAGAAGTGATATATTGGAAAATCTAAACAGAAACCTGTTTCTCCCAAGATTTTCCTATTCCACTTCCCTGGAAAGAAAGAATAAAGGTACAAGGCAGCCTAAAACCTATTATTGTAGTTGAATTTACACAAAAACCACTTCTGATAGAATATGCATTTTAGGATGTGTCCATACTCCCAATTGCAGGCATAGTGGCTACTCATCAGCAGCTTCTTTAGCAACTTAAGATACATAACAGCTCTTTCCACAGCAGCTCAAACCTATGTTCTCATAGTTCTAGGCTCGTCACGTAGGTATCTTTATACTAGTCACTTGGGAAGCATCTATACTTCAAGCTACAGTTAGACAAATATCTGCAAACACACACACATACACACACACAGGGAAGCCACACACCTACTTTCTCCCTCTATCCCTATCAGACACCTGAGGTGCATTCACTGGTTTTAGCTGCATTTATACCAGCTATCTGGGATTTCTCTAAATTCCCGTTTATGAATTAAGGGAAGGCAAAAGGGAAGTAGGTGAGCATTTCTTCCCAACAAAAGTGTAGAAGTGGTGTTGGGATAAAGAAAGGTAGTGGAAATGGGAAATCCACATTTTCTCAGATTTTACAAGGCCAACCAGGACAGGGATACACATAGATACACACACACACAGAACACTCACCCGATGTGGCTGAATGCAAAAACTGAAGAGACCTGGAAATCTACCAGTGGGGAGGGGCCTCACAGTCAACAGCCTAGAGAGCATTTGCCCTTCCCAGGTCTACACCTGCCCAGGGAAAATTTTTGTAATTTTAATAAAACCAAATTAAATCCCAAAGTAAGACCAGTTAGTGATTCAGTAGGGATGGCCCCGGACCATTATGGGGTGCTATAAAATAAAAATTATAGATGGATAAGAATAGGAGCAAAGCAAATAAAATAATTTTAATGGAGGGGAGAGGGAACATTCAGGGAAGAAGGAAAACTGCCAAGTGTGGAGAGGGGGTTATTTACAGGATTCTCTAGGATAGGAGCAGCTCTCTGTTCATCTTTTCTTTTGGTGGCTTTTGAGATGGGGCCTGTAGATGACAGAAAAGAGAAGATTGACACAGGTCCGGGGATTTGTGCCTTTGTAAGGAAAGGGGGACGGTTGAGTGAAAAATGCCTCCTTACCTAAGCAGAAAAGAGAGCTGCGGGGAAGTGGCTGTGGTGTTGGAGACGGGATATGAAGGGGAATGAGCAGATTAGAGCCCTGCTGTTAAGGAACTTATCTTTCAGTTAGGGGAGCATGTTTGAATATAAGATAGCTATTAGGCACTTTATGTGCATGTTTTACTTCGTTTTAACAACATCCTGTAAAATGAATAGTATATTCCTCAATTCAGATCAGGAGACTGAAGTTCAAAGGGTTAACTTGCCCAAAGTAAAAAAGCTAGAAAATGAGGGCTCTAGATTTTGATTCTGGGTCTGGCTTGCTCCAAAGCCCATGCATATTCTAACATCATGAAAGAAACCAAATACAAGGTCAATCTTTCCCAAAGAGATACAGATCTCAAAGGATGTTCAGTGTGCCAGTTTGTCCAACCTACCACTCCTTATGCTAAATCCCTGCCCTACTCCCTGGAGCCCCTTCCCTCACTGAGAACTACCATGGGCAGGGCCTCTTTGGCTGGGGTTGGCTTCTTTCTCCCCCAACACTCCTTGAGGAGAAGAAGACATCAAAGATTGCGGCAGGGCCATTAAGAGAGGGAGCGTGTTAGAAGGAGGGAGCCACCCTGGGCTCGTAAACTGGGCGGGGGGTGGGGACCCACCCATTTGTCAGGCGACGCTGCATCTCACTTTCCCCAAAAACTGAGATCTCAGCTCTTGCTTCAGGGCAGGGCGCTTAAGCCAAGTGCGGGTGGCGGGGGAGGGGGTGAGGGCACAACAGACGATTGGAGCACCGAGTCATTCTGACATAGAAACTGTGCCACCTCTCCACCCCCACCCTGTGAGGCTGATACGTTCAGGAGGGTAGATTTGAGACCTTGCTTATAGTTTCAGTTCTCCTGCTCTGTGGCCTTGAGGAGTCCCTAGTTGCCCTCTCAGTCTCTTCACTTCGTTCTGAGGTAAATCATCACTGCCCCATTTAGCTTGAGGTGGGGATCTGAGTAGCTCTCTGGAGAGAAGAGATAACTAGGATTGGACCCAAAGAGGCACACCACACAGACCAGCTGAGTTCCCTTTGCCACAACCAGTCTACATATCTTGAAGGACAGCTGGAAATTCCAGAGAATTTCAATCTCTATGGTCTCCTCATCACCATCTCCTTCACCAACACAGCAAATCAGAGTCTCAAAACCCCAGATTGGGTAGTGTCTGAACCTGCAACAGTCATTCAAATTTAGTCAAAATGTCTGGGCCTTGGATACCAGTGGAGCCACCTCCATTAACCTGGGAGCTCCCTAAGGACAGAAATTGGGACTTCTCCCTTGAGGATTTCTCCACTGAATGGAGAAATCCACACACAGTAGGGGCTCTTGATAAGGAGTCAGGAAAGCCCATGGGGATCAAGAAGCCTATATTTTCCCTGGCAAATTGGAGAATCACAATTAAAATTCTCCCTTCCTCCCCATCATAGTCACCATAGAACTGCTTTTTTCTTCTTCATCATAATTATCATGAGCATTTATTGAAGACTAGTAAATCCAATACTCTACTTGGTGCTTCTAATACAAAGAGATATGGCAGGTCCTGCCAACAGGGAGCATGATATTAAAATACCAAAAAACATGCAAAGAGTACTGTGGAGGGCTCAGGCTCTGGGACCAAAGTGCCTTGGTTCAAATCTCAGTTCTGACCCTTTTCAACCATGAGACATGGGCAAGTTATTTAACTACTCTGTCCCTCTGTTTCTTCTTCTTCCAATGGGGAAAATAAAAGTCCCAAACTAACACCATTGATGTAATGCTTAAATTAGATAATGTCTATAAAGCAGTTAGTATAGTGCCTGACACAAGATAAGCACTCAACAAGGTAGCTATGGGAACCAGCAAAAGTTTCTGAGCAGAAAAGTGGCATGATTAGAGCCATGTTTTAGGAAGAAAAGTCTTCCAATAGTGTTTAGGATAGTTGTAAGGGAGAGAATTAAAAGACAAGAGTCTTGTTAGGAAGGCTTGCTTCAGATGAAGCAAAAAAGCAAGGACAGCTTGCATCCGAGCAGATGAAACAACAACTTTTCTTATTCTTGGAGCCTTGATCTCCCAGAAGGACCTGGAACAACCGGTATTATTCAAAAGCTGGAAGTGAGAAGAAAAGGCCAAGGAAGTTGGTGTTATTTAGGCTGAAGAAGCCTGAGAAGTATGAATTCCTGTTTATAAACTCGTGAAGGGATTTTTCACTGGAAGCTTCTCAGCAACTTTTCAAATCCTCTCCCCCCACCCCCCCATATAACTAGTGGGACAGAAGAAAAAGAGATTTAGATTAGACTTAAAGTAAAATAATGACAGACAGATGGATCAAATACTGAAATGGTCTTCTGGTTCCTGATGTCTTAAAAAACTGGGCATCTGATTGTATGTTGCCAGTATGGCCTAGAGGTGGAGACCCCGACAGAATAGTCTCTGAAATTTCCTTCTAAATCGTACTGCCTAGAACATATCACATTTCGGCAAAAAAAAAAAAAAAAAAAAAAACACTATCATCCTGCAAATGGATGGTACTTCTTTCCCAGTTTTCTTAATGTTTTCTTGACCTTGCAGTTGGACTTACTTTATATTTTACACCTCATTTCTTTTAGGCCCAAGGCCAACACCATCTTATCCCAACTCTATAAGTTAGGAATGCCTCTGTGATTTCTTTGGAAACTTTGTACTTCTCAACCTGGAAATCCTTCAGAAAGGGTTCCCTAACTCTTTCTTTCATAATTGGGCCATAAACGGATCTTTAACCCCCTTGTAACAGTCACTATACCTTGATCAAATGTCAACTCTGTCACTTACTAGTTTTGTAGGCTTGAGGAAATCACAAAAGTACTCTGCACCTCAGTTTCCTCATCTGTAAAATGAGGAGAAGAATCCCAACCACATGAAGTCATTGCATGGTTATAAATAAAACACACTGGAATCTGTAAAATACCAAGTGTTAGTTATTATTATTACTACCACTACAATGTTTCAGTATTATGTGGGAAGAAATAAAGGAGGTGGCTGGCAGGAGCTCTGACCCCAAACCTCTTTTGATTTACACATTTTTGGGACCAGCTAAACTGCTGGTCTTTTCCAGTAGGTAGCTCTTTGGAGTTTAGAAGGCTTGGTGAAGTGAGTGACATTCAGAGGATGGCGCACTGGAGGTCTCTCATGACATACTCTGTGTTAGATCCTGTGACTGTCACTTCCTAGCTGCTTTTAGAGGACCTTTAGTCTCCAAACCTGTGGAGGACACTAGGATAAGAGCTACGTCTATGATGGGAGGGGAAGGTAAACTCTGCTCCAGGCTGTGAAAATAAGGCCTAGAAGTAAGACATCAAGGAACCAGGCACCTTCCTTCCCCCAAGTCTTCTCTAAAGTAGTTCCAGCAGATGTGGGCTAAGATTTCACGAGCCCTAAGGACAGAAACTGTGTTGCACTACATGTGTTTAGAGTCAAGCTGATGTTTGTCTGGCTTTCCTAAGAAATAAACAATAATAACCCTAAACATCCCTTAACATCAGAAAACAGTCATTAGTGCCCTGCCTCTTCTCTGCCTTCCCCAAGAGTAAGGGTCAGGACGGGTCCCATTTCATAGATAGAAAACTGATGCATCATGACTGAACTTAGCTGGTGATAGGTACCAGGCTCAGGAAGAAGTTCTAAATGTTCTTAGCTGTGATTTCATCTACAAGAACAGATTTACCCCCCATAAAGATCTCTATCCAGCCATAATGGATGCCTATCTGAATTTGGGCCACGTCTTACAGTAGGAGGGAGGTGGGGTAGAGCGTGGGCCCTGTCATGAGAGGGCACAGGACAGAATGGAGCAACTTAGCGTCCCCGAGGGAAATGACACTCAGGGGGCTGGGCTAGGTCACGTCTTGTGTTTGGAAGCTTCAAGACTCTGGACTCTCGGTGATTTAGTGTCTCCACGATTTCCTTGCAACTCATGGCAAAGAATTTCTGAGTACCAAGTATTTCCCCATATTTTTCTTGAGCCTTGTGAAATCTAAAAGGACAGGGGAGATACGTAACCTCAGATCAGTAAACCTCCCTTCTCCCAGAAATTAGAGAGAGGGGCACAGAGAGAGAGAGAGCACCTCATTCAAAGCAAGTCTGTTTACCAGTTGCCAGCCCAGACACACCCCCAACAAAATGCCATGGAGAATGATGTCGTGATTCATGGCTTGGCAAGTACCAGGATTGTGCCCGAGGCTCCCAGATACCACACTGGCTCCTCCAGGTCGCTCTGGCTGGATCTCCTCCTCCTCCTTTTCCCCAGAGGCATTCCTCGTCCTTCCCTCTCCTCCCCAACCCCTCCTACCCCCAAATCATTCCAGGTCAGGGGTGAGGATTTGAAGGGTAGGGGTGATGAAGAGAAGCAGGATTAGAGTTGGGATTTGAGTTTAGGGTTAATTTCAGGATCAGGATTAAGGGTAGGATTGGGGGTAGAGTTACTTTGGGATTTGGCTTGGTCAGTGGACTTTTAGCCAGTAGAGGTACTAACAAAGATCTCTACTAACTTGGAGGTAATAAAGTCCTTGGGTTAGCCTCAGAGATGACTTGGTGATGGGTCCATTTTCTTCAAGTTCAGTTCTGAAGAGTTAGAATTCAAGTTAGGAAATAGGAACTGTCAACACTTAAACAAAGGATCCAAGAATTGCCTCCTAGGAATCTAAGCAGAAGTTTTTTTTAATCAACTATATTTCTAAGAGGTGTAGAGACCTGTGACCTACTATATGCATTCCCTGGGCATTATGCAGTATTATGTGATTTTACTTTGACCTCAGACTTAGAACTTTTAGTAAACCCAAGAGTCTTCTTGGATTTGTTTCCCTGATCCCCTCCTAGCCTTATCAAAGGCATTATTTCTCTATCCCATCAGCACTGGGAAATGGCTGGGGAAGTAGCTGAAGAACCAGGGGCCCTGAATCTGGGCACCTCGGGTGCCGTCTTGGCGGAGAAGTACTAAGCAAAGCATGCCGGGGCTTCCCAGACTGAGACATCTGTCAGCAGGGCTCAGGAGGCTTCCCCTCAGGCAAAGGACAAGGTAGCATTGCAAATACTGAGCTCAATTTCTGAAGACAGGGAATGAAAACCTAGGAACAGCTATGAACAACTACAGGGATAACAGGGGGCAAGGAGCAGGGATTCCAAAGAAGTGTTGGGGGTACCCCACGAGAAGCTGGTAGATAAATTACAGTGATATCATTGTGTTGAATTCCTAGAAACCCATACTAACAGACCACACACACACACACACACACCCCAGCACCTCCAGATATGAGGAACCCAACCCAGTAAGGTGAACTAACTGGCAGCCCACCTACTTCTGTGCAACCAAAATCTCTTCCATTTGATAGGGGTCTCAGTTTCTCTTCCTTCTCGCCTCACTCCCTTTTTCCCACATCTGGCTCCTTGGGTGCTCAAATATTTTCCTGCAGAGGGTCCAGGAGGGTGCAAAGCTGGCATAAGCCCAGCCTCAGCCCTGCCCTCCCCATGAGCAGCAGCAAGATGGTGATTAGCAGCTCTCCCCAAGGCTCAGAAGGGATTTTTTTCTTTCAAACATGTCACATCTGGCACATCTGCTTTCCTAGCAGTGATGCATCCCAAGGGGTATAATCAACAGTTGGGGCGGGGCTGGATGCAGGTCTGCACTGACAGAAGCCTGAGCCAGAGACGCCAAGAGCAAAACTTAAGAACACCTACTATCCCCACTCCCATTCTACTCCAGGGGCTGAATATGAGCCCTATCCCCATGCATCTCTGCCTAAAGCCAGGCACCCTCCTCTTAGCTCAAACCTATCTTAGGGCAGGGGAGGCAATGTAATGGGACCTGTTGCTTTGGGAAATTATACAGTCCTTTCTTTTGTCCAGCCTGGAACTCTCCTACTGGAATTAGAAGGGAAGTGGAAACGACCCACTCCCTCTCTCCCATCACAAGCTCAGAAGCAATATTCAGAAAGGTCTAGGCAATCTTTTCTCTAGTCTTTGTACCCCCATTCCTTTTAGTTGCCCTCACCTCTTCATTGCTGCACCTCCTAGCTCTTTTCAACCCACCCTCTTGCTACAGGAGTGAAACCCACATTTGGACCTAAACGCCTCCCTTCCAAGCATTTTCAGACACCACCAGTCCTTTGACAGCTTTGCTCATTGGAACATTCCTCTTCTCTCTGCTTCCCTTTTCCATGACTCTTTCATTCATGGAATGAATTTCTTCATTCCAGCTAAGCAAACCTGCTTCCTTCCCTGTAAACCTCTATCCTTTGACCTTAAAGGTCTTTCTTCCATCTCATCAGATATACCCTCCTTTCCTTTCCCGTTGACTAAACGCTTCCTTCCAAATGCTCCCCCCATCTCCTCCTGAAGGAAGTCTTCTGTCACTATGCCGCCCATTCCACTGGTCTCCCTCATCCTCCAAATCTGCACTCATTGTGTCTGTGTGTTTGGTGTTGTCCTCGGTTTGTAGCACATTGTTTCCAACACACTGGAAGTTTCCTGCAGGCAAAACTGGTTCTCTGTATACTTCCTCTGGTTCTCTGTATACTCCAATGCTTCTTGACTCAGTAAGGTGACCAAGTAGGAGAGAGAAATGGGACTAGTGTCTGCTCTGCCCCTGAGAAGACATAGCCAACACACACACATACACACACACACACGAATTCACACACGCACACCAAGCCATCCCAAAGATGACTGAGCTTGTCAGAAATAAATCATGTTTGGCTTTCAAATGCAACAGTAATTACACGGTATCTTAACTATCTGTGCAAACTGTCAGAGAAAATATATTGGCAACTCAGAGGAAAGAGGAGGGGGAGGCTGGAGCATCCACCGAACACCACCCTCATCTTCTCTGAAGTCATCCGGAGATAGGACAGCACGGAAGGGCAAAGGCGTGCCGGGGCCAGTCCCAGCGCTTTCAGAACCTAATGGTTTTTCAGTGAGATGTGCTGTCACAAGCTCCCAAGGAGGAGGGGACATTCAGTAGGAATTGCATGCATCACCAGCCTCATATGGTGTTGCAAGCAGAAGCAGGAGGGAGTTAGGCTAAATTTTCTGAAGACATCCTGAGAAGGTAGATTTCTGGAAAGAGAGGCCTCAGAGAGATTGGGTCCTCTCCTCTGAAAGCTTGGGAATCATTTGGACTAACTTTTGGTCTCCAGATAGAACTGGGTCCAGACTATTCCAGAAGGGAGGACAATGGTGTTCAAAATATTCCATTTTAAATTAATAACATATTAATTATATTCAAATGAATCCCATATTCGAGATTAAGATTACTTATTTCTTCGTAGTTCCAGATAAAATTTAGGGTGCTCCTCCCTCAATTTCTACTTTCTTCTATCCTTCTTCTCCATACTGCCACTTGCCTCAGCTTACCTTTCCCTAGAAATACTATCCACCCTTTTCCAGACCACTTTTTTCATACCCATCTTTCTGCCAGTGGTTTAGGATAAATCAGACTTACGGCTGTCAGGAGGAGGACCCCAGAGGTATGTTACACACAGGGACAGTCAGAGCAGGGCAATGTGAAAGATGGGAAGCCAGGGTAAGGAGGGAGAACAAATGGAGGACAGGAATGAGGCCCTTAAGTTTAGAATCTCATCCCTGAGGGAAAAGAGAGGTTGAGGAGGGCAGAGGGAGAATGAAAGAAGCAGAGATTTCTCATGGCTCCTAACTTAGCCCATCCCTTGTCTCAGTGCAGATTTCATATATATTTGATTACTCACAGACATAAACCAGAGAAATATGTTTTCTAAAGCTGAGAAAGGAAACATGTATTTATCAAGAAATCACTTAGGGACTTTTCTAACAGATGTGATTATAGATATTCTAGGGACTTTGTGGGCAAAAAAAGAAGGAAAAATGCCACCACAAAAGGTTGGCACACATGGCAGCAGAGGGCAGGATCCCCTTCATTAGAGATGTTAGAAAGTCAAATGGAGATCATCTTTCTAGGATAGTTCTGGATAGTTCATCTTTATATCTTTCCAGACATTTCTGACCTAACCAACTAATAAAACAACAACAAACAAAAACAAAAAATAATAAAAGAGACCACCCTCTGTGGGGCAAATAAATACCTGGCACTCATGTAAATATACAAAACAGTAATCCCATTTCCTTATTAGCATCTGGATGAACCCTGTTTGTTTCAAAACCCCCAACTGTCTGACTACGCCCAGAATCCCTCTATCAAAAGGAAAAAGGGTCTTTCCCTTTTTTTTCATTTGGAGACCTCAAGCTCATAAGACCTACTAGTATCTGTTCCACAAAGTCAATAGCTCATTCTCCTAGAGTTGATATTAAGGAGGCTTACAACTGTCCTGTGGGCAACCACTCTGTCTGTGGACCAAAGTAGTGTGGCAGTCACATGGGCAACAGAGACTCAAGGCAGCAGGAGACTTGGTACCCCCCTTCCCCCACTAGTTGGCACAGCCTACCCACTTCCCCTGTGAGGGTATTCATATGCTGTTGGATGGGGAACTAGAGAAGAGAAAGCTGACTCTTATCCAGTTCACAGAAGATAGAGCTCCAAGTCAGACCATTCTCCAAATTCTTAGGTTCCTAAAGACCCAGCATTCCTGAAAGCAATGTCTGACTGAGATTTCCTGACCTGTCTCCATAGAGCCATTAAATCCAGTTATAAGGCAAACAAGGCCGTATTTGTCCTATAAAACCATGGTGTGCGAGCTAATTAAATGACATCATAAAACAGAGAGATAAATGCAGCAGGGATCCTGCCCAGGGATGGGAATGAGATCAGATGGGTGGCCAAAATAAAGACATGTCAGGAGAAGAGTTGGGAGTGAATATCCTCAACCTCAAGAACAGAAGATTCCAACTTGCATCAAGTGAGGGGTGTGAGGAAGGAACGTCTAAAGATAGAGAAAAGCCATACTAGGCCTAAAGGAGAAGATGTTAGCAAAGGAGTCTTATACTAATATAAATGTCCCCAATCCTGACACAAACATTCATATACATTGTTACATTTAACAATTAAACCGATTTGCATATATACATGGAACCATATATAGAGATACACATAAAGATTCTCAGAATCAAATATTCTAAACAAAAGAATAACTCTTTTCCAATTCACCCCGTAACTGAGTTAGGTACCTTCTACTGAAACACAGGGATTTGTAAGCCATGACCTCAAGGATCTCCTCTAGCCCTGAAAGTCTTTGATTTTAAGATGTCTGAGCATTCTGAAAGCATTTTAAAGTGAGATATAGTCACTGCTTCGCCTAAATAGGAACCCATTGAGTTTCTCACCAAGGTGATGGATACCTGGAGAAAATAAAATTCACATTCTTATCTGGCCACATGATGCAGAGCTCTGCTGGTTGCAGTGGAATGGATAAAGGCTATAACTGGTCAAGATGCTTGTCTCAGTGAACACTCTGGCAGGTGAAGTACAGGAACTCACAGAATTCCTGAAATAAACTTAAAAAATAGTTTCATTTATAGATCTTAAGCAAAGTCAGGGTGGGTCTCAGGAACTTCTGCTGCCTGTACCCTCTTCCATTCCCCAGCCTATCAAACTAAGGTGTGTCTTCTCATTGTTTCACTCAGGCTCACATCTTACCTAGAAAAGTTAGACTGAAAGTTCAATTCCTCACTCCCTCTTACCCCTTCTCAAAGATGTTAGTGTTATAAGGAAATGCTGGAACTAGGGGGAAGGCCCAGATCAGTAAGCCGAATTTAGGTATCCTGCCAGTCGCTCATTGGTTCATTCATTCACTCACACATTCATTCAGCAAACAGTTATTAAGGACCATCTATGTACCAAGCACTGTGCTAGGAACCGAAGATACAAAAATGAAAGACCTTGTACTTATGTTTAATGTATGTAGAAGTTTTGATTAACTTGACTGTGCAAGTATGGACATGGATAGAGCTGGTGATAAGACATTATAGTGAGTAGAACTAACATAGCTGGTTTATAAATGGGATTGTGGCTGTAAAGGGTAGTCTAGGGATGTAAATGTCAATTGAAAGAAAGCTAGAGAATAATCTAGGGACTGCATAACACAGTGAACCCAGAGGTGGATAAGAATTGTGGTTAATAGTACAAATACAAGAATGTCCTTCTGTGAACTAGAACAAATGTACATCACTACTGCAAGGCAGTAAGAATGTGGAGAAGCATGGGAAAAATACAATTAACGTAACCTATAGACTATAATCAACAGCAATACTGTAATATTCTTGCATTTTATATATATATATTTGGCATCAGTGCCAAAGATGTACTGTGTTAAAAATCGGGGAGTATGGAAAAATTATACCAGATGTACCCTATAGACCATAATTAGTAGTAATAATCTGATGATAGTATCTCATAATTTGCAACAAACGTTCCGCAACAATGTAGTGTGTTGTATGGGAATTCCACGCATGTGCATGATTGTTTTGTAAGTTCACAACTTTAATAAAAATATGTTTTAAAAAATGAATGACCCTGGCGCTAGTCTTGAGGAATGCACATCTCCTTGAGCAAGGCTGTTTACCTCAGCAATCCAGAGAGGATCCTGATAGCCTATACCACCAGCCTCTGCTTTCACCATTTTCTAGTGAGTTAGTTTTTCCTGCTGAATTTGCAGAACACTGGAGCCCTGAATCACTGGCAGGAGAGGTGATGGTCGCCCTGGACACCTAGGTTCCTTTCCTGACTCCACGCTGACTCCCTGGGCCGTTCTGGACAAGTCATGGACTCATTTTCTCTACCTGGGAAGCGGGGGAGGCTCCCACTGACTAGTTTTTAACTTCACAGAGCAGCTTGGTGATTAATGGGTTAACATCTGTGGGAGGCTTTGAGCTCTTGGGATGAAAGACACTCCAAAGCCCTGACTCTATTGGAAACTCTGCCCAGCCAACAAGATACCCTGAAACCAGAAAAGGGCCTTTGATCATAATATTTAAGGGTTGTCTTTAGAAGACTGAACTAGAGGGAATGAGTTAAAACAGCATCAGGAATTAAGTTAGCCTGGAAAAAGGACTTTCTGGCTCCTGGGTGAAGTCTCTTCCCCCAGATTGTTTACAGATCTTTCATCTGCCTGTAGAGAAAAGTGGTCTCGATCATCTCCGGAAGCTTCTTTTAGACATCCTACAGTCAGTTTAATGTTACTTCTGACAAGTATTTCGTCCTTAAATGATTCCCCTCACCCCCAACATAAATCAAGCTACCACCCTGCCACACTCCACAGGTTGGTGGTAAGCATAAAGAGGGATAGTTCATTTAATATTTAAGAAAAAAATTTTAAAGTCTAACAAAGTTAATTATGTTAAAAATTTTTGTTTTATAATTTATCCCAAAGCTTTCTTTATTATTAAAAGACAGCATAAGTAAAGCTATTAATACCTGGTATTATACATTCATTGTCCACTTTGGATGAATTGTATGCTTTATTAATATGTATTAATAACATTGATTTGTATAAAATTCTTTAAAAAGCTGGTCTTATGGAGTCAGGCTTAAGTTCAAATACTGGCTCTGCCATTTACCAGTTATACAATTTTGAGCAATTGCTTAAAAACCCTGAGCCTCAATTGAATCATCTGTAAAATGGGAATAACAACTGCAACATCACACGGTAATGAAAAGGTTAAATTGGAGAAATCTGACACTACCAAAGGTTGGTAAGGATGGTAAACAACAAGAACCCTCAGATACTCTGGTCGGAGTGAAAATTGGTACAGCTACTTTGGAAAACAAGTTGACATTGCCAAGTAAACTATGTTGACATACCCTATACCTCAGAAATTCCACTACTAAGTATATACCCTACAAAACATGGACACATGTGCACTAGGATGCATGTTCAAGAATATTCGGAGCAATATTGTTTTCAGTTGATAAAAACTGGAAAAAATACAAATGTCCATCTATAGTAAAATGGATAAATTGTGGCATATTCATTCAATGAAATATATATACCAGTGAAAATGAACAAATTACAGCCACATGCAATGACACAGATAAATCTCACAAATGAAATATTGAATAAAAAAGCAAGAGACAAAACAATACACACAGTATGAGTACATTTATTTAAAAAATTTGAAAACAGGCAAAACTATATTAAAGATGCATGGATTTGTACTAAAATCAGGATGAAAAGCCAGAAAATTATTGTTACAAATTATATAGGATAGTTACCTTTGGAAGAAGGAAGGGATTATGATCAGAAAGTTCTTCTTTTTTATTTTTTTAAGTAAACTTTATTTCACCCTTCCACACTCCATAAGTTGGTGGTAAGCATAACAAAAGGCAGCTTAACAAATTATGGAAGCATTACTTTAAAAAATCCTGTCCAGACACATTTATCTGAAAACAAACTCAAATGTTTCTCCTTTGTTCAGAAAGATAAATAAATGAGCACATATTGGTTAAATGACATTACCGAGGTCTCCTTTGCTAATGAAGAAAATGAAAAAAAAAAATGCTTGATTATCTTCATATCTTGTAAAACTAAATCCCATGTTCTCTTTTTTTTACCTTTAGCATTGATATAGTACCTTCTTTGCCTTTGCTACAAAAATATTTTAATATTACTGTTAACTAAAGTCTATAAATTACATTAGCTGTATTTTTCTCATGTACCACCATATGCTTAACACCTTGTAATAGAGGAACATTCTCGCATTTGTGTTGTTAACCACAAACCTCATCTACCACCAAAATCACTGTGTTATACAGTCCCTTGATTATCCTCTAGCTGTCTTTCAATTAACAATAACTTTCCTAGACTACCCCTTTCATTCTTTTTAAAAAAAATATGGGGAGTGGATGTGGCTCGGGTGGTTGAGCACCTGCCTCCCATATGGGAGGACGTGGGTTTGGTTCCCGGTGCCTCCTGAAAAGCAAAAACAAACAACAAACAAAAAAACGAAAAAACCAACTCAAGGGAGCCAACATGTCTCAGTGGTTGAGTGCCGGCTTCCCACATATGAGGTCCTAGGTTCAATCCCCGGCACTGGTACCTCAAAAATAGATAGATAGATAGATATCTATATCCATATGTATCTATCTATCTATATATATTAGGTTGGTGCAAAAGTAATTGCGGTTTTGCATTGTTGAAATTTGCCATTTGATACTGGAATACATTCTTAAATGTGGTTATGTTATACATCATTTTAATGTGCATATCTCACTTTATATTTTTTTGCTAATGACATTACTTGCTGTTTATTTTATATTTATTTTGGACTATGGAAATGATGTTAGACAAAAAAACAAATTCGAGTGATTTTCTTATTTGAGTTCAAAATGGGTCATAAAGCAGCGGAGACAACTCACAACATCAACGCATTTGTCCAGGAACTGCTAACAAACGTACAGTGCAGTGGTGGTTCAAGAAGTTTTGCAAAGGAGACGAGAGCCTTGAAGATGAGGAGCGTAATGGCCGGCCATCGGAAGTTGACAACGAGCAATTGAGAGCAATCATCGAAGCGGATTCTCTTAAACTACACGAGAAGTTTCTGAAGACCTCAAAATCGATTATTCTACAGTCATTCGGCGTTTGAAGCAAATTGGAATGGTGGAAAAGCTCGGTAAGTGGATGCCTCTTGAGCTGATGGAAAATTTAAAAAATTGTCGTTTTGAAGTGTCGTCTTCTCTTATTGTATGCAACAACGAGCCATTTCTTGATCAGATTGTGACGTGAGATGAAAAGTGGATTTTATACAAGCGACAACCTGCTCAGTGGTTGGACCGAGGTGAAGCTCCAGAGCACTTCCCAAAGCCAAACTTGCACCAAAAAAACGTCATGGTCACAGTTTGGTGGTCTGCTGCCGATCTGATCCACTACAGTTTCTGAATCCCAGCAAAACCATTACATCTGAGAAGTATGCTCAGCAAATCGATGAGATGCACCGAAAATTGCAATGCCTGGAGCCAGCCTTAGTCAACAGAAAAGGCCCAATTCTTCTTCACAACAACTGCACGTTGCACGACCAACGCTTCAAAAGTTGAACAAATTGGGCTACAAAGTTTTGCCTCATCCACCATATTCACCTGACCTCTCGCCAACCGACTATCACTTCTTCAAGCATCTCGACAACTTTTTTCAGGGAAAACGCTTCCACAACCAGCAGGATGCAGAAAATGCTTTCCAAGAGTTCGTTGGATCCCGAAGCACGGATTTTTATGCTACAGGAATAAACAAACTTATTTCTCATTGGCAAAAATGTGTTGATTGTAATAGTTCCTATTTTGATTAATAAAGATGTGTTTGAGCCTAGTTATGATGATTTGAAATTCACAGTCAAACCGCAATACCTTTTGCACCAACCAATATATATATATATGAGTGGTGGGTTATATGAGTATTTGCTATTTGCCATATTATTAATAAAAAGGCATGTCTATTCTTCATGTACTTCATGTGCTTCTCTGAATATGTTATATTTCACAATTTAAACATAAAAAGAATTTACTTAGGCTACTATGCCTAGTAATATTACACTCTCAATAAATATTGGCTGTAATATTACACTATTACCCACCACTGGTTCAGAAATTATCCATACCTTACATTGCCTTCATGGAATCATGGCAGGGTTGTGTGTAAGGGTTTACTATATCTAATAAATATGTACTGACTGCCTGCTAGGTGCTACACACTGTACTAGAGAGAAGAAACGGACAGCCTACCCCACCCCCGCACCCGCCCCAACCCCGCGAAGGCGCTCTGAACATACCAAGACAAGGAGCTTCTCTTTCCACACACCTGGGCTAAATGTTAGTTTCTCAGTCATGACGGAATCATAAACAATGGTTTGTGTCCAGAAGGAAACTCCCGTCCCAATCCTTATCCGTACCAACCGCACCGCTGGCCCAGATCACGGGGATCTGTTCCCCCTGCTACCCACACGTCCAGTGCAGCCCACACAGCGTCTGCCACACCCTCAACCCTGGCAGAGAGAAAGGGGCTTTGAGGAAAATTTTCTCCAGTGTCGGTACCAGCCCCCTACCCATCCCTCCCACCCCAACCTCACCATCTCAGCTTAAGGGCACAAAATACATTATGACCCTGAGCCTTCGTTTACATGTAACAAACAGAGGTCAATTTATTTCTAAATCACTTTTTTTACAGCTCTATTGAACTATTTGCCACATTATTTATACGTTAATGGGGCAGGCCCCTCTGGGAAGCTCCCATCTAATAAATAATGTGCCAAATCATTAAGCAAGGTGATAAAATCAAAGCCATTTAAAAATACATCAACCTGCAGTTCCCTTCTAGAGAAATAAGCTCCAGGGGACCAGAGAAGGAAAGGAAAAAAAGAAAAAGAAAAAAAAAAAAAGCACCTTCTATTACTGAGTTAGGTCAGGTGTGGGTTTGTTTTTCCCCTGGGTTTGAGATAAAAATCAGCTCCAGAGATCTTGATAACCTGGCTGCTTACCTATATCCCAGCAGGTAAGATGAGAGGAAGTGGATATTACAAGGATGAAGAAGGGTAAGCTTCAGGCGAGCGCGAGCATCAGATTCTACCTCCCACTCGCCACTTAAGGGTATCTGGGGCAGGCAGAGAAGACTAACCAGGCAAAAGAAGGTTATGTCCTCTAGCTAGGAGTTTGGGAGTTAAAAAGAAAATCCACTGAAGATCTTTGCCTTCCTACCTGCTTTCCATCGCTACAATTCTGTCTTAGGAATCTCAGTATTTATAAGTAATCTGGGTCACAGAGGAGAACAAGATTAATGATTACTCTGGCTCCCCTCATTGCCCACCCCTCACCCCAAAGGTCTTAACCACTCCCTTCTTCACCATCAGCCTACTCAGAAGACCCATGCAGGGCTTGGAGAGCGGTAGTGAAAGAACGTGTGCTGGAACACTCACCCTTGAGCTTCCTAAAGAATAAAAGTCCTCAAGTGATCCAGAGAAATAAAGCACTTGGGGGGGCCTGTCAATTTGCCCCTATCCTGAAGCCACCAGGGATAGAGCCCTGCTTTGGGTGCTCTAAGGAATGATCCAAATAGATCATCCCCTGGTTGGTGGGAGAGGCAAGACCCACTCCCCAGGACTCTAACCCAGACTGAAAACAAATCAAACATTGTTTAATTTAATCCTCACAAGAGCCTTTTGAAAAGTAATTTAAAGATTCAAAAAAAATTAAGAATCTTAACTGAGGTCTCACAACGTGTAAGTAGAAGGGCAGGGTTTGAATCCAGGTCTGTTTGTCTACAAAAGGCTATATTCTTTTCATTAAATCATGCCAAGAAGCAGAGGTGAGCTTTGAGTTGAATTCTAAAGGAAAAGACATATAGATAAAGGGAGCAGCAAAAATAGGGCTGTCAAATGAAATATAGGATGCCCATGCCCAAATATCACATGGGAATACTTAATGCTAAAAATTACTTGTTGTTTATCTGAAATTCAAATTTAACTGGTGTCCTGTATTTTCATCTGCTAAATCTGGTAATCCTTAAAGCAAACAACTCTTAAACCTTACAGCAAGGCAAACAGCCTGGGTGAAGACTTGGAAGTCAAGGTAAACAAGGCTCGCAGGGAGCTTGGGAAGTAGGTTTGCCTAGTTGGAACAGATAGTTCCATCCTGGAAAGTCAAGAAACAGGGAGATGAGGTTGGTCCTAGCCAGCTGGGAGAAAGCTCTTAAAGAATGGAAAATTCGGACTTGAAGTCTTTGGTCCTAAGTTGTAAACTTAGAGGAAAGGACAAAAATAGTTTCCTAGGATCAGAGAATATTAGAACTGAAGGTGCTTTAGCTTATAACATGATGCCTTTTATTTGTCATAGCATTTTACAGTTTTCAGAGCACTTTCACATACATTATTTAATTTGATCATCACACAGCTCTGCACAGTAGGCAGAACAGATATTATCTGCTTCTTTTGATTTTGTTCCCGTCGTGTCTACTGACAACTTGTCTCCACCCTTTCCTTTACCAGCAACTTCCTAAAAGGCCTATACTGCCTCCCACTCCCAACTCTTCCACTCTACTGAAACTGTTCTCAAAAAGGCCACCAGGGATGTATCCCACAACTTCTTTTTCATTCCTCATTCAACTTTACCTCTCTTTAGCATTTGACATTGTTGACAACTCTATGACATTATTCATCTCTTGCTCCCCTCCTACCTCTTGGATTCACTCTTCCCTTGTTCTTCCATCTTCCCCTTAAAGTAGGTTTTCCCAGGTTTTCATCCTTGGTCTTCTCCTTGGGTGATTTCATCCATTCTATTTTTAATCCCTGCCTGTGGGCTGATGACTCCCAAATCTGCATCTCCCACTGGTATTCTAGATGCTAGATTAAACTTTTTATTGCCTTCTAGACATTTCCACCCACTACTCCATTCCAGCTCATCCTCCTACTACCACCAGATCCAGCCATTCCCTACTCGTTTGATTAACAGCTCTCCCTTATTTCTACAATAAAGTCCAAACCCCTTAGCTATTCACAGCCAGATTTGTCCTCAGTCACATAGTTAGTGGCAAAATGTGGTCTAGATGGGGGCAGCGAGCAAACTTTTTCTATAAAGGGCTATACAGTAAATATTTTGACTTGGCAAATCACGTGTGGTCTCTGTTGCATATTCATCTTCTTTGTTGTTTTTACATAATCCTTTAAAACTGTAAAAATCATTTGTAGCTTAAGGTTTGCACAAAAACAAGCCTTGGGCATAGTTTGCCAAGTCCTGGTCTAGGGCCAGGCCTCCTGATTCCCAATCTTATTCCTTTTCCTGCTTAGGGAAGATAAAAACTTGTATTTACAGAACATTTACAGTTTAAAATTTTTCTTTCATAGGCATTATTTTACTTGTTTTCTCTTCTTTGAGAAGAGTCCCATGGGACTTTATCTGTACATATTCCAGAGGTTAGTTATTCCTCCATTAGGTTATTCTTGAGGACAATGATTATATCTCCTTCATTTTTGTATATTCTATGACAACTAGCCCAATGTGTTATTCATAGTCGGTGTACTTTAAAATATTGAATGAATTAATAACTGAATTGTTTTTATTTAAATGCAAAACGTGAGGAAGGGTTTGGAGGCTCAAAACTCAATCAGGTGGCTGGGCAGCTAATGCACCGTTCTGGACTGAAGGATAAGAAGGCCACAGAGGATAGGAATGGGAAGAAATGAAATGGATGCGAGAAGTCCCACAGCACTGAGCTTTGTGCTTCCCCCAATGGGAGTTCATCTCTCTAAGAGTTGGTCTACCTAAGATCCTTCCAAGAGAAAACTCATGCTATCTGGAAGCTACAATTGCCCCTAGGGTCTTAATTGCTTCACTTGAGCACCAGAGGTTTCCAGGCCTGTTGGGATAGAATCAGAGAATCTTAAAGTTAGAAGGGACCATACAGGTTCAACTTCCCACCTGAATGTGGATAGTCAACTCTCAGTTATCTGGGCTAATGCAGGCAAGCTGTGGTACAGCTCTTGCCAAAACAGTAGAAATATTAATTATTTTATTTTGGGTTACACAACATTTTTTTTGTTTTAGGTACCAGGGCTGGGGATTGAACCCGGAACTTTGTATGTGGGAAGCCCGTGCTCAACCACTGAGCCACACCAGCTCCCATGAGTTGACTGGGTTTTTTTTTTTTTTTTCCTTCTTTTTTTTTTTTTACCGGGAGGTACCGGGGATCGAACCCCGGTCTCTCCATATGGTAGATGGACGCCGAACCTCTTGAGCCACATCCGTTTCCCTGACTGGGGTTTTTTTTTGTTTGTTTGTTTGCTTGTTGTTGTTTTTGTTTTTAGGAAACACCAGGAACCGAACCCAGGACCTCCCATGTGGGAAGCAGGTTCTCCACTGCTTGAGCCACATCTGTTCCCCAAAGACAACATTTTTTATCTTCAAAAAATGTGTCTGTGCCTTCAGAATTGCCTTAGGAATTATGTCTCAAAGGTACACTTCTGGGGAGCGGATGTGGCTCAAGGGGTTGAGCGCCAGCCTCCCACATGGGAGGTCCCAGGTTCGGTTCCTGGTGCCTCTTGAAAAACACACACACAAAAAAACAAGAAAAACAAAGGAAAAAAACCAACTCAGGGAAGCCATGTAGCTCAGTGGTTAAGCGCCAGCTTCCCACATACAAGGTCTTGGGTTCAATCCCCAGTACCTCCTTAAAAAAAGCAAAACTCGCAGGGAGATAAACAGGAAGGCAGCCTTGGCTGGGAAAAGATATTGAATGAGAGTTGATTCACTATTCCTACAGCTAACCTGAGGCCTGTGGGCTAGGATAAAATCACTGCATTTTAATATCAGGGCCTCAGTAAATACTTGTTAATAAATTTATTGATCTACTCTTTTCATGAAGCTTTATTCTCCTTTACCTTCTATCTTCTCATTCACTTCTGCCTTTGGAAGGAGCTGGCAAAGAAGACTCTTAGACATCTGAGCTTGGGGACTTTCAGAGGCACAGTTGATGAACAGATCACAGCAGAAGCCTCCATCTGGGTGGAGATGCCTACAGAATGCAGGCCCTGCACCCAGTAAGTCTGGAGCCACCCTCCCTTTTCTTATACTCAGTTCTTTACATGAGGATCACAAAGACGGGTCAACACATTTGGCCAATTGCAATTCCTCTTTTTACCCCAGGAAGAAACTGACTTCTATGGTTAATAGAACTGTATAAAACCAATGTCCTGTCTATTCAGAAAATAGTTCTTTTATGGCTCATGACAAAACGAGTCAGAAAATGGTTGATATGGAGAGTTGGAAACAGGGTGTAGAGCATTTCCAGTCAAAGTGGGGTCCAGGGACCAGCAGCGTTAGCTTCACTTGGGAGCTTGCTAAAGATGCAGAAATTTGGGCCTCACCCCAGACTCACTGAATCAAAATGTGCATTTTTAACAAGATCCCCCAGGTGATTTGTATGCTCATTGAGGTTTGGGAGGCCCAGGTATCAAGGGTAAGATTTTGCTACTTAACAGCTGCTTCATGGTTCAGTTTCCTCATCTGTAAACTGGGGATGATAATAGTACCTCCTCATGTAGCTACACAGTTATTGTGAGACCTTTGTTAACACATGTAAAATACTTAGACCAGCCTCTGGCAGCTGATAAGCATGCAAAAATGTTAGCCATTATTATTGTTATCTTTGATGTACTCCCCAAATACCACTAAAGTGAGCTGGCTGAATTCAAGATGACAGGAAAGGAAAAGGAGGGGGGAGGTAGGTCTATGTGTGTGGTAGGAGAAGAGAAGGGCACTGATAACAAGAGGAATAACTTCCTTGATTGCTAATGAAAAATTCTGGTGTGGGAGCATTGGGCCAAGTGTGTGGTACCCAGAGCTCCAGGAGAAGTGACTCCATCCATATGATGGAGTTATTAACATATACTATTGCCAGGCCCTCTAAGGGTATAGAAAATAAAGTGCTGAATAAGACAGATGAGGCCCCGGCCTAAAAGTTTAAAGGTCTGCAGTGTTTACTAACACAGAGGGAAGTGAAGGCCCATCAATGTATTACTGTGCCCCATTTAGACAATCAAATTATGGGACCTCGGAAATTTGGTTTGGCTCTCTCCACAGATCTTACTAATCTGGTAATTTCCTTCTAAGGCAGTTATGCAGCTCATGCTAGCTCTGTCAACTACTGAGCTGACTACATTAAGAGCAAGCACTAACCATTTTAGAGGCTGAACCCTCAGCTTCACTTTGAGATGGGGAGAACTGGTTGCCAATATAGCCCTAGTTTCCTGAAATTATCTTTTCAAAACACATAAGTGATCTTGTTTCTCCCTTGTTTAAAAACCTTTCACGGTACATGTGGCCATTCACACTCTGGCCCAAAACTATGTAGCAGTCTCATTATTATCCATCCCTAACATGCACCCTATACCCTAACTACAAGAGTAATTAAAAACTGGGGCTCTATTTAGAACTAGGTTTCAAATGTAAACTCTGTTGCTTACTGTACATGTGAAATTGGGCAAGTAATTCAACTTAAGCCTCCGTTTTTGCATCTGTTAAATACGAATAGTAGTAATGAAACAATAATAAAAATAGCTAATATTACTCCATATCAGGCACTGTTCTAAGAACTTTCCATCTATTGATTCATTTAATCTTTTCTTTTAAAGATTTATTTTATTTATTTATTCCCCCTGTTAGTTTTTGTTTGTTTTTTTGAGCTCACTGTCTTGCTTTCTGTGTCCATTTGCTGTGTGCTCTCTGTGTCTGCTTGTCTTCTCTTCTCGTTTTCTCTTTTAGGAGGCACCCGGAACTGATCCTGGGACCTCCGATGTGGGAGAGAAGCACTCAATCGCTTGAGCCACCTCAGCTCCCTGGTTTGTTGTGTCTTTCGTTGTCTCTCCTCTTTGTCTCTTTTTGTTGTGCCAGCTCTCCGTGCGGGCCAGCTCACTTTCACCAGAAGGCCCTGGGAAACGAACCTGGGACCTCCCATATGGTAGACGGGAGCCCAATCGCTTGACCCACATCTGCTTCCCTGATCCATTTAATCTTCATAACAGTGCTATGAGGTAGATACTATTATTAGCCCCATTTCATAGATGAAGAATCTGAGACACAGAGAGGTAGAAAATTTGTCTAAGGTCATACAGCTAGTAAGTGGTAGAGCCGGATTTGAAGTCAACCAGATATTAAGTCAGCTTATCCACTAAGCTACATGTTTGAGCATTTACTATGGGCTAAACATTTAGTATATGTGAAATAGGCTTAGTAATAGTACCTACATCATAGCATTGTTGTCAAGATTAAATAAATCAATACATGGAAAGTGCTTAGAAGAGTACCTGATAAGAAGTAATATTAGCTGTTTTAATTATTGTTTTATTATTATTATTATTAACAACAACCAAAAGGCTTTATCATGCCTCTATACCTTTAATAATATAGTTCCCTCTCCCTGAAATGACCAACTCCCTTTTTCTGTGTTGCAAATTCCTAGTCATCCTCCAAAAGACCCAGCTTTCCAGTCTTCCACACAGAAAAGAAATCACTTCTTCTATTCATGTTCTCATAGCACTTTTTTTAAATTAGAGAAGTTGTGAGCTTACAAAACAATCGTGCATAATGTGCAGAATTCCCATACATCACCCTTCCACCAACACCTTACATTGTTGTAGAACATTTGTTATAGATTATCTCATAACACTTTAAATATATATCCTTTTCACACTTATCCTAGTGCACTAGAAGTAGTGTTTATATGCCAGTCTCTACCACCAGACTATGAATTTCTTGGCAGTAAAGAATTATGTACATAAAGTAAAGTATGTACTTTATATCATTGGGGTCTACTCTAACACATGGAATGTGCTAAATGAATATTTGTTGAATGACTAAATGAAGGTTTGATGGAATGATTCAATACTTTCAAGAAAGGACCTAGGTTCTCAAAGAGAAGAAAGGCTGGGGAGTGAGACGGTCTGGCTCTCTTCTACCCCACCTCTCCCATCCTCTAGGCAGCAAAGTCCCTCACTAGTACAAGCTTCCACACCATCGCTAGCCCTGCAGTGCACCTCCCTGCCAAAGACACTCCCCAATCCCCCTCTTGCTATAGACACACCACTCGCCTCTGGCTGCGACAGAAATAAAGAGGATTACATCATTTGTTACAACAAAATGGTTATTATAGTAATGAGTATAATTAGCATTAGACAATTAAAATAATAACACATTTCCTTGCTGCAGAAGTACTTTTTTTAAAAAAACAGATTTATTTAATGCTCCCCTTACACCACCCCCAAGAAAAAAAACAACTCCTCAGGAAGAGCAGAGGCTGCCTTCATTCTGCTGAGATGCTATCTTAATGAAGGAACATTATTGAAAAATCCCATAAAATGGGAACAGATTCCCTTGGAGCAAACTCTCTCTTGCTCTTCCTCTGGTTTCTCTGGGGGAAAAGACCCTTGTGCCTTTCTTTTGAGGGATTGGGGGAACTGGTTGAAGGATAGAAGAGACCAAGCAGAGACATAAAGAAAAAGTTTCTCAAAGAGCTAGAGCTGTTATCAGTTGTTGACTTTCTCCCACCCTTTCCTCCTGAACTGGACAGACCAGGAAGGGAAAAACGGCTATGTATTCCAGTGGTGAATGAGTGTGTTAGGTATTTTTCTACACTAGATGGGAGCAAGAAGTGCTTAGAGTGAGATGGCACAAAGGCCAAGGAGGAGATCCAAAATGGAAAATGAATGGGGTATGATTTTACTCAACATGGACATACCCACATTAGATGCAGTTACTATGTATCTAGGCAGTTACCTCCAGCTTTTTCCAAAACGGATTTGAGGGTACTTACAATGATATGCAAGGCAAGATTTAAAAATTAAATAGGTAAGAAAATCAGGATGCACACATACATTTCAGAAACTTATTGACATATACATAAGTACATATGAACTTTCCATATATGCATACAAAATTAGACACACCCATATATTTATATAGACATGAACAAAGTAGGCCATCAACAAATACTTATTGAATTAATGAAACCAACCCACCCTAAAAGCAAAATTATAAAAGTAAGTAACTCAAATAAGATACAGTCTCAGATACAGACATGTTAATCTATAAAAACTTTTATGCATAAAAAATATATATGTGAACACATACCTCATGCATATGAAACAGACCACTATTCTATGTAGTGTACATGCACATTTTATGCACATACACATAAATTAAGCCTCATCCTTTCACAATAGACACAGTCATAGACAGTCATATAAGCACTTTTCAAACCCATATAGACATATAAACACAGCCACATGTCCACATATGTGTGCAAGTGCACACCCACATAAACACACATTCATATACATAGACAGGTGCATACAGATACACAAAACACACACGCACACACACACACAGAATATAAATCAAACCAGAACAGCTATAAAGATAAGCGTCTCGGCTCATCACTCTTATTTTCTCTAAATGACAGTGCCCAGAGGCATAAACTTACTCCAGGGCTCTAGTCCATCACACCCAGTGCAAGAGAAGGCAAAAGGTTCAGACCACCCACTGGGGAATCTATTCATCTCCAAAGCCCCGCACACAGGTGCTCATCTTACCCAAGCACTCTGGGCTTTCAACCTCACCACAAGATCACGGGGAGCAAAATGTGCGTTGATCTGCTTTCCCAGGTGCTCTAGATAAAACTCCTCTTTAGTTGTTTGTAAATCTTTGGAAATGATTGGAAATGGTGAGTATACATCATGGTGTTTGTGACTAGCAGAGCTATTATATGGGTATGAGAATGGTCAAAAGGTAAAGTTTAAGGACATGTATATTACTAGAAGGAAAGCTAAAAAATATTATTTGGGACTGTATAACATAGTGAAACCTCATGTAAAATACAAATATGGGTGATATTGCATAAATAAAATATAAATACAAATATACTAGGGAGAAGGAAACAATAGCAGCTGTGTACAGAAGGAGAAGCACAGAGAGATTGAGAAGTGATGAGTTTTGTTTGTTTGGTTGGTATTTTATTTTTATTTTTATTATTATCATTACTGGAATAATGAAAATGCTCTAAAAATGATTGAAGTGATGAATGCACAACTATGCAATTATACTGAATACCATTGATTGTACACGTTGGATGGATTTATGCTTTATTAATATGTATCAATAAAATTGATTAAAAAAAAAAAACTCCTCTTCATCCTCATTGACTGGCAGTATCTGGTCCATTCCATCATATTTTCCAGATGAACTTTCTTCCATTCTCTTTGGCTCTTTTGTTCCCTTCCCATCTTTGAATTTTCAGTTAAGTAGTTTATCCCATAAACTGGGGTATTCTGCCTCTCCTCACCCTACTCCTCTTGGCAGAGAATATTCTCTTTCCTCTTTTGTTATCAATGTTCTTCTCTTCCAAGAGGCTTTCTCAGATCTTTCCCTCAAAACATTCTTCTGACTATGTAACGATCATGCTTTCTTTCCACAAATAGCTTTCTTTTCCTGTAATGTCTGAAATGCATTTACTCCAGTTCTCTTTAGTCATGTTGGTTTAATTTTTATTCCATTATGTGCATATCTTTATGGGTGTGTCAATGTATCTATCTTAGGTTTTAAGTTTCTGATTCTTAAGAGATTGGGCCTACCTGTGGATGCCTTTGTCCAGTGCCCAAAATTTGTAGGGTATTATCATTCTATTGCCACCCTACCCTTGGAAGGACACTGTCTTGGGTGTTTCAAGTGGATACACAGAGCAAAAGAGATCTAATACCCATCTTAGAAGTTCTCAGACTGACAGGAGAAACAAACAGTGAGAAAGAAACAGAATAATAAGAACAAAATCCTATAATGTCAGAACTAGAAGAGGATTTAGGGATAATTTAATTCAGCGCCTCTTCCTTTTCCCTGTAAAGGAACTGACGTCCAGAAAGATGACATGACTTGCCAAGAATCACCTAGAAAAATGAGTGGCAGGAAGGAATGCAATTCCGGGTTCCTGTCTTTTAGTCCAATGTTCATTTCACTACATCAGCACTTCTCAAACTGAATTTTGTGTAACACCGGTGTCTCAAAAGCTGTTAACAGGTTTTTCTTTAAAAGGGGTTTCTGTGGTCTAATAATTTGGAAATGTATTAGTAGTATAGTCCCCTCTTGGAGAATCAAAATGGATATTAACATATTAAAGTTTCTGAGAAGCCCTGAATTTTAAGATTTTAATTTTGTCTAGTTCAGTGCTTCCTAAACTTACTTGATCACATAATACTTTTTCAATAAACCCTTTTTAACATCATGTGGGACATGAGTGTTCTGAGGATTACACAGTTTAGGAAACACAGTACTCCTCTAAACTCAATAAGGGGGCGGGTCCGAAATGGGTTCCTTCTAAGCAAAATAATTGGAGGGAATGAGCTGAGCACAAATATGAGGGTAAGGCCATCTCCTTTGGTAAGGAGGAAAATATAAGGTAGGGTTTGATCATAAGTGAGGTAGGCACCCCAAAAGGTAGAGATGATCCATGCAAAGGCTTAATGATAGGAGGTGGATAGGGTTCAGAAACTAAGTTCTCCTAATGGTGGGGAAGAGGAGAAAAAGATATCACAACGAGGTGCATGGAAAAGGAGATCTCAAACCATTTAATTAAAAGATGGAAACATCAGCATTCTCCATAGCAAGAGTCAGCAAGCTTCAATCATGAGAGAGAAGAGCTTTACACACAGTAGGTTTTTCGGTTATTCAATAAATATTTGTTGAAGGAATGAATCAGTGAAGGAAGCCGATTTGTCTTCAAGCAATGGAGAGAACCTAAGCCAAGTAGATTCAAAGTGACTGCTAGTCTACTGCACCTCCAAGGAGGATTAATGGTCTATAGGAGGGGGAAATAGAAATACATGACCAGAGAACCATAACCTTTGGCTCTCTTATTTCTATAGGGTCTGAGGGATTCTTTGTGGCAAACCTCAGCATTGGAACAGAGTACAGTTGGTAGAGGGAATGAGTCAGGTTGAGTTGTTTGTTCTCCAGGGCAGGGACATGCAAGAGTCAATAAACACACTGGAGCCTCTTTGACTGGAGCTTGAAGCAGGAGCTTGTTTGTTCTAGGGAATTTGAACTTGGGTCAAAATGGCTCTTAGGGCCTCCCCTGCCTAAGGTAGAGATCTCTCCAACTGAGGTCATCCGCTGGGCAGCCAGGTGCTCCACCTAAAAATGCAGTCTGTATAGGAAGGTCCCTCCATCAAGCTTGTTCTTTTTCTTCATAACATGCAATGGACACACCAGCCTATCACCTACCAGTTGTAGGATGTCTTATTATTTAACACAGGCCACAAAAATGTAACAGCATCAGGTTAAGGCTATGGCATACCCAAGTTGGTTCACAGGGTTATATATTCCAGGACTGGAAATACCTTTAAGAAGTCATTTCAAATATCCAACTGCCTCTAAGCAAGATCACCATATCCACCCATCCCTACATCAGTCTTTTTTCCTTCTTTTTTCTCCAAAAAAACAGAAGTAATTTTTAACTTTTTCAGACCATCCAATCCCAGCTCTAACTATAGTCAGATAACAATATACGATCCCCCTGTGCATTCCAGGTCCTGCCCTTAAGGAAGCTCCTAGTATAAGTAAATTGATAGGACATAAATACCTATAAACTGACTTCAGAATGCTTATTAAACAACAAAGCAGCAAGTACAAACCAACAACTGGGCTGAAAAGATAGAGCTAAGAAGCACTCAAAGTCAAGAGAGGTTATTTAAGGAAGGTTTCCTGGAAGAGAAAGTATGAAGCTGGGATGAAGAAGGAAAAGAAGAAAGGGACAGAAGGGAGAGGAAAAGTGAGGACATCCTAGGCTGGGGAGAGAAAATACTAAGGGAAGTTTCAGAAGTCAGAAAATGTGTAGCATAGACAGGAAGCCAGGAAGCATCTTGGTTTGGCTAATGTGTACAGCAGGGAGGGACAGAAAAGAACCAAGGGGCAGGAAGTTGATAAGGGAAACTTGCAAATAAGGTAAGAAGTTTGAATGTAACATGTGGTAGCATGGTGTGGTACTAAACACCCAGAAGTGTGAATCAAGGGATATGGATTCTGATCTTGGATCTGCCACCATCTCATCTACCACAGGTCTTAGTCTTCTCATCTGTAAAATAATATATTGTGTTAGAGCATTTTTAGGGTCCATTGCAGTTCTAAGACTCTGCTATGTGAAGGTACAAGAGACAACAAGGACTCCTATGGTGGTTCCTCAGCAAATCCATTTAATATTTTTCTCTTATACAAGACAAGTCTAAGTCCCTTTATCCCTGCGACTGAATTACAACTTGAGCATATTTACTACATCAAAGATTAATCCTCTAAACCCGGCAAGCTCGCTGGTTGAGCAGCAAGGAAATATCTCTATAAAAAAGAATAGACTATAAATTATTGGTCACTTACCTAGGGTTGTTACTAAATTATTTTAAAAGGATATATATTCTGCTCTTACACTCTCACTTCTGTCTCTCTCAAACTAATTGCTTCCTGAACTAGAAAGGGTATATAGACAGAGACCTAGGAAGTGTGATATATTCCGGATCCTTCAACTGCTGAGATTCCAGATGATAAATAAACGGCACAGTGGAATTTGAATCAACCTATTCACAGACTGGAAAGGAGGAAGAGGGTAAGTCATTGAAATTACCCTCTTTTTTTCCCTTCCACATTCTAAACAGCATAACATTTCAACTCCAGCTTTCTCCTAGTTCTACTCCAGTCTTTATCATATTGCATATTAAATGTTAATTTTTCTGTCCAACATGCTACACTGCGAACTCCTTGATGGCAGGGATTTAATCTTATTCATTTTTAAATAAGACCTGGCATGGTGATTGGCACATAGTTGATAATAAATAATTGTTCAATGCCTGAATGCAAGGATGAAGAATAATAATCCAACTGAGAAGGTCGTTCTAGTGTCTAGCCTTAATTTTAGGCTAACACAACCAGTCACCCCCTTCTGTTGGCCAGGCCAGTTGATACCCCCGTACATGAATTATATGTCTACCCCTCACCTCGGTACCCTACACACACTTCTATCAAAGCTTTTATCAGGGAAGCGGCTGTGGCTCAATTGGTAGGACTCCCGTTTACCATATGGGAGGTCCCGGGTTCGGTTCCCGGGGCCTCCTGGTGAAGGCAGGCCCACCCACATGGAGTGGTTAGCTGACCCAGCGAGCACAAGCAGCAAGGGGGGGATAAATGAATAAATAAATAAAATCTTTAAAAAAAAAAAAAAAAAAAGCTTTTATCATGCTCTATTGTAAATGCTAGTTTACATGTCTTCCCACTAACTTGCAAGCACCTTTTAGGTACAGACCTTGTCTTATTCATTTTTTTTTTTTTGGTCTTAAATTAATTTTTACACCCTTTGTTCACAATACTAGCTATCACAAATAGGGCAATTTGTTGAATGAATTGATGAAGCACAGTAGTTCATCGATGTTGTGTTATGCTCAAAGAAGGAATCCTTTAGGATGATACCAAAGGTCAATCTCTATGATGTACATGCATTCATAACATTGTGTCTTATTGGCCAAAGAAGAGGCTTGCTGAAAGCAACCATCTGGATATTTTAACTTTCCAAACATACTTCAGAAAAACAAAAGTTGTCTACATGTATCAAATCATCTAGGAAACTGTTCACCTCTAGCACTTAGGAGTATTATAAATTCCAGATCTAAATTGCACTATGAGGTGTGGAATGGAGAAAAATATGCAAACACTGGCCCTGCTGTCAGAGACCACCAGACTGAAACACACATCAGTGAGGATTAATATTTAAAAAGCTGAAGAACTTTAATGGTATACAATTAGCCAAAGAATGGTATCAGATGAAGTAAAGCTCAGGTGTTGCTTGGCTTGGAAAATGAGCAAAGGTTGCTGTTCATTCACATTTTAACCGGCTATCCTCTGGTGCAAGAGAACTTCTTAGATGTAGTTAGGAAAGCACAGACTGTTAGAAGGATGGGAAGACTAAATAGTAGTTTGAGGGAAATCAAGGCTTGAAGTGCAATATGGAAGAACGCTCAGTATCACAGGGGAAGAGAAAAACAGACCAAAGAGCCGTTAAACAGCGTTGGGCAAAGGAGAGTGGTGGAGACAGGGGAAAGAGGAAAAAGGAGGTAGATCTCAGGGCTGATTCGTAGGGTGCCATGAAATTCTTATAAAAGCTGGAGGTGTAGTGTAGGGGGCCATTATGAGAGATTAGTAGCAATCTGAGCTAAGTAAACAATTGGCAAACAAAGATGGCAAGACCCTTATGATCCATAATGGGACTCATGTTCCTAAGTTGGTCTACATCTCAAACTTACCCACCTCTACACAAGGGCCATTTCCTCTATCTCAGAATGACCTCCACCTTTACAGCTCCACATTTGCCTCCTCCAGAAAGCCTTCCATAACAAATGACCTCCAAAATGCCCTTCCTCATACACAGGTGTTCAGAGCTTGGCCAGGCTACAAACTACTCACTCATTTCCTAACCTTTTGTCACTCACTGACTTCTTTGGATATTGTAACCTTTCTGTCTTATCTCAGGGGAAGGTCTCCTAGAACAGACCTTAACCTCCTTTTGTGGATTTTGCTCCCAGAAATTGTTCACAGCAGGAAATCACGGAGTGCCTGAGGAGGACAGCCATCAGATGGCTCCATTCCCTGCATCACAGAGTCCGCAATGGGCTCTTCTCTTACACTGGAATTATGGAGCAGGAGTTATGGCTCTCCCTGTAAAAAGTCATTATAATTATGAAAAATGTCTACAGCTCTTTCCACCGTTTAGGCAAAGCCTCTGGCTGTCCTGAGGACAAGAAGAGATTTAAGATCCTGTTCTCCATAAAGATGGCTAGATAGTCCAAGAGATAGATGTGTTAACGCCTAATTGGTCATTGTTGAGTCATCAAATCTATTTCAGAGAGAGGGATTGGACAATCCTGACAGATAAGGGAGGGCAGAACACAACCAGGGAGGGGGGTGTCAAGGGAGCATTTTAGTTCTAACACACTGGCTTCCCTCTATATTTTCACTGTTCCTTTGCACAGGATTTCAGAGAAAGATAGATTCCACAGTCTTTCTTAGGAGTAGTCTCATTCAACTTCCCAGTAAAGCAGCAATTTCTTTAGTCTATTCCTAACCTTTCATGTTGAAAGCCCCAGTTGTTCCTGCTCGGACCTCAGGAAAAGTCCACATTTTCCTTTCAATACCTCAAACATATCCATCAGCATTTTCTTTTGTCCCTGTTTCCTCTCTCTTCTCCTTCCATTTCTGATCTTTCTCTTCTTCATATTAATCACAATTCCCTTAATTATATCCTCTTTTCAAAGCTGTGAGACATTTAAAAACACACCTCTAAACCCCCTAATAATTGTAATGAATATCACTTAATTCAGAGTGGGTGATATATATTATTTAACCAATAGTCACTTTGGGCAGTACACAACACAGAGATCTAGGCCAAACCCCAAGGAGCTTTAGACTAGGAGGGTAATGACTGATCCAGTGTAGATGTGACTGAAGATGTCACTATAAGCAATTTGTGGCTTTAAAAACAAGGGAAAATAGAGCAATCTGTGTGGTTAAAGGAAGAGTTTCAGAGTGTGTGACATCTTCTTTTCAGGCTTTTAAACACAAAAGAGCATCTTTCCTATCAGGGTTAGAAGATTTTTCAGGAGGCAAAAATGATTTCCCAGGACAGGGAAACAAAAATGACTTTTCAAGGAAAATCTGCAAATTTTCTTCCTTCCCAAGGAAAATAATTGAGTTTGTGAAAAAGATAAAGGAATGCTGCTCCCAGAGGAAAAAGTGCAGAGAATAGGGGCAAAATGGGAAATGAGAACTCAAGGTCCTAGTTCCCCTGCAGTGATGCTCCCGCCCCATCCACGCTGTCCAGGTGCTTCCTTGAAGTCCTGCTGGTTGCAAGGCAATCAATGGGGCAGCAACTCCATCTGAGTTACCCTCTCCAAAAAACTCTCCTCTCATTAGGAGACTATGCTTAGTTACTGTTATTAGGGACAAAGGCCCAAAACATAAACCCCACCTTTCTCAAGCAGAAAAGTGGGACATGGTTTTGCCCTGTGGGTTTCTTCACTTAGGAGCACATATTCCTGACATATTCCTGATGGTTATACTAAGGATCTTTCTGCCATCCACTTCAACCATCCAAGTCAGAAATGAAAACTCTCTTTGTTAAAGACCCTTCAGAGAAGGTGTCTCTACTACTTCCTTGGTTTGACATGATTCATATCGTTTTCTTCTTTAAAACTTTACATTATTCCTGAACGACTGTAATTGGAAAGCATGTCCTTTTCTTCTCATGCCTACTCATAGAATTGGTTTTCTCAAGCTCTCCTAGAGACAGAAAAGGTCAAATGAGATGGTTATCCCCCATCCCGAAGATTTGAATGCTCCTCCACATCCAGTCCCTCCCAAGACACAGAAACTGGAAAGGAGGGGTCTGGCTTCTGTCCCTCTACACTCCTCAGAACCACTTCATTCCCTAGAAAAAGCATTTCATAGTTTACTGAGCTTTTGCGGTGCTACCTGTCCATCTACAGAGGGAAGATGGCAGGTAGTAAAAGGATCCTTGTTTTACCCCATCAAAACCCAAGGCAGAGAGCAATCCTCAGAAAGCCTGGTGCTCCGTTGAGGGACAAAGAAAGGAGAGTGCCCTGATCATCAGAATAATTGCTGCCGCCACCACCCTGCCAATAATAACCCCTGAACCACTGACAGTCCTTTTCATCTGAAAGATCTCAGAGCACTTAGCCGCCAGGTGCTCATTAAGCCCTCCTGGGTGAGGTTGGCCCGACGGGTCTGAGCCCTTGCTACAGACAGTCGGGGTCAGGAGGTGACTCAGAGAACCTGGGGAGCCAAACGTTTCAGGGGAGGAGGGGCATTGAGCTTCCTACATGTGGGAAAATGAGCCTCTTTGGCCCAGAGGTCTGGGCCCCCACTCAGGGGAATGGAAAGGAAGGAGGCTAGTCCTCTCCCAGCAGTCTACAAGCAGGGTCATGTAGAATTAATCCGACACAGAATGCATTTACCCCAAATACCGGGCAAGACTGTTTGCATCCCCAGAACAGGTGGGAGATATGGGGGAGTGGGCATGGGCAAGGGTAATTTTGGCAGAGCAAAGCCAAAATTAGAGAAATTGAGAGAAGATGGGTAGTAGTTGAGGAAACACTGTCTGAGGAGGACGGTTCTGGGAAACTCAAGTCTTAGAAGTGACACTGGGAGATGAGACATGGAGGAGATGGTCTTCCTTTTCCTGGGTATCAAAAGAGGCAAAATCAACTTTTCTATAAAAGTGGCCTACATACGAAGACCAGATTCAGAATAAAAGGAGGAGTTATCATCCACTGCACTCCACATCTGCAGCATTTAGCTCGGAATATAATTTCTATTTACCACCCCACTCTTCTCTCCTGGCCCACTGAGAGCCTCCATAGTACCACACCAATAGCCACATGTCTAACACATGTCTGGATCAGGTGCATGAAAACCTCTTAAGCTGCTTCCCAGAATTTCATGGAGGTTCCTATACTGGCATGAGTCCAAAATAATTTTGAATGGCTCTTTCTGAAATAGACACCAAAGCATACCTCTATAAATGGAATTTATCTTATGGACCATTCCGATGGGGCATTATGACCTTAGAAAATCACATACACCACTCACTCCCTTTTGCTTAAGGAATTTTTTTCTGATGGTATATGTGTTTTTTACATAAAGGTAAGTCTACATCAGAAAATATACTTTAAAATAAGTGCATTTTTTGATAACAATTTGAAAATGCATGACTGGACAAGATTGCACACCTGTCCTGCACTCTTTATATTACCCAAAGCCAAATCACCACTGGTTCACCTGGCAGCAACTGTGGGAATTGCGGGCACAGGTGCCCTTAAAAGAACTGTCTTAGGTGTGCATACCTTAAGACCCCAAACCCAAAAGAGGACACTAGAGTGACTTAGTGGCCCAGTCCATGCACTTGGAGGAAGATGACTCCCTGAGTATCAAATTTAGAGAAAGAATGACTTAGGAAAACATTCCTTGAGGGGAAGTGATGGAGTCAGGTGATAGCTCCTCAACTTGCCTCTTGAAACCAAAGCCCAAGAGCCCCTGAGAAATCCAAAGAGTCCAAGACCTGTTGTCTCACTCCTGAAGAGTTCCATCTCTCCAAAACCCTGTAATCAGAAGATAATATTAGAAGTATGCCTTGCTTTTATTTAGCATATTCCTCAAGGTCACCTCTGCATCCCTCTGCCTTATAAAGGACCTGCCTCCACCCTCAAATCTCAACTATCCTAGACAGAAAAAGGGAGAAAACATCAATTTGCCAAGAAATTGGGGGTTCCTACCCCCAGCTTCCAAGTGGTGGGGAAGGCAAGGGAAACACTCATTAGCAAGTTGCAGGTGGTGTTACCAGGTTGTTATTTATTATTTGTTGGCTGCCAAAGCTTCCCTGAGCCTGCAAAGACAGAGCCATTGCCTCAGGGTCTGTGAGGTCTGAGGCAGACAAAAACATATAATCCAGGCATGAAATCGGCCCCACTGAGGAGCTGAGGGCAACCTCAGGGATAGGAGCCACTCTCCCCTCTGGGGAGTCCACTGGTTCCTGAAAGTCTTGGGGAAGGTACAAATATTCAGGTGAAATCCTAGGTTGGAGAAGAGTGTATCTGCAAAGGAATGAGAGGGGCTCCAAGGAAAGGAGCAGAGGCACAGGTTGAGGCAAGAGGTCTTAGAATAGTGTGAGAGGTAGGAGGAAATGAGATCAGGGTTACAGGCTGGGACAGCAGGCAGAGGAGGCGGGTTGGGGGGAGAGGCGTTGCTGAATGGATGGGGGAGGCCAAGAGATGTCATCAGCTGTTGCGTGGGGGAACACTGATGCCAGAAAACAAGTTGTGGCAAGAATGAAGTGCCAGAGGTACTGAATGATTGAATGGGAGTTTAACCAGTGGAGAAGAGGGGCTTGGCCATCAGCAATACCCCATATTCAGATGCTGTTGTTCCCTGATAACTGGTTCATTCTCAGTATAAAGCAGACTGCAAAAGACAGGGCTAACATATGGTATTGTAGGACCCTTCAAGACAACATTTGACCATATATCCCTTTGCTGGGAGAAGCCCAACCATCTCAGAGAGTGGTGAAAGCTTTAAGTCTCACCCATGACCTCTTTCCCTAGGAAAGAAATTTGACAGCTCACAACACCCCCACACCCCCACACCCCCCCACACACACACCCGAGAAGTTCTATCCTCTGGAATCTTTGCCCTATAATCCTGGACTGGCCTCATCCTCTGTACAGACCTCACTAACACAAGGGAGCTTGTTTAGAGGTTTGGCAGCGAAGACAGTTCCTTGTATCTAACCAAAGAAAAGCCCTTCTCTGTTTTTTTAAGTATGCAGCTTTAAGAGGGAAAGGAGAGGGCAGAAGTGGATACCCATCTAATTGGCCAGGTCAAGCCTGGAAATTGATGAGGCAAGAGATGTCAAAAGAGCCACATTTGGCTCTCACACTGACACAAGGAAGCAGAAAGCAAGGTCTAGGAGGAGGACAGAATGGACTCTAAACTAAATGAGTTAATCATGCTGTCCTTATTGTTAGAAAGCTCTTTGCTAAGTTTAACCTCAGTACCTCCACGTTTAACCCGGCTTTCCCCCCCTTATTTGAAAAAGGAGAAGAGCAAGTACCCTTCTCCTTCATTTAGTTCCCCAGAATTTGGTTGTAAAAGCCCCAAGCCAGGTTATCAAATCTCAGACACGTGTACACTCAACATTCCCAGCTATCCTTTCCTGCTCTTCCCAACATACAGACAGGGCCAAGTGAGGAACTCTGAAGACAAGAAATCTGCCAGTGTTTATTTATATCTCTCCTTGAGAACATGCACCCATTGCTTAATATCCTTGGAGGGCTTAACCCATAAAAACAACCAGCAAACACTGCAGGCTGCTCTCTCCTGCTATTCATGCCCAAGCAGGGAAGCTAACTATCAGCTTCTTGCTTTGGATCACTAAACCTATCTGCAAAAAGATGGACTAAAGTTAAACTCTCTAAAGGTCTGATCCAAAACAGCTCTAGGAGACTTAATTCGGGACATCTCTCCTGTAGGGACAGTGACAAGGTCACTGCACCGAACGAGTCTGGTTTCCTCCAGCATATCCCCAAACAGTGATGACTGGAGAATGACCTCAGCTTCCTCCAAACTGTCAATAAACTCCCTGAATGGATAAGAAATAGCTAAGACAATAATGCAGGGAAAATCTCTCTGTAAGTTCCCACTTTCAGCCCAGATTGTAAATTCCTATATTCTGTGAACACTGGGAATAGAGAATAATGGCACAGGCAATCGAAAAATGTTGATAAATTTTCTAAAATCTGTTTGGCTCTGAAATGTATTATGGGAAGCTTTTGTGCATTTACCTGTTTTATTCAGGCAGACAAATTGCTTTTCCTTAACACCAGCTTGCTTAGGGCCGTGGGGGAGAAGTAAGTCCAAGGTTACAAATTCCCTGAAAAGATGTCACAGAATGGAATGTAAATAATTGGCCATATTTCAATGGTCCATTTCCTACCAAACTCTCATACTTGCTGTATACGAAGAAACCCAGACATCCCATTCATCCACCAGGGGGCCAGGCGGCCAGCAGTCTTTCCCTACAGCAAACACAGAGGCTGAGGAAAATGAAGTCTTATTACCCACCTCTGCAGGCTTTGGAAGGCATAGGAGGGTCTGCTCTCAACACATTTGGGGTGCAATCAGTTCTGTCCTTCAGTGGGCTTTCAATTTGACTAATTTATCGAAGGAGGGGCGGCAGGGGGGAACTTCCTAATAGGAATTGGGTCTATTTAACCTCTAGGATCTCTTAGACTGATTGGCTTATAAAGCAAAGAATCTGTTCTCCTTTTTCAAGCTGGATCATAAAAGAGAGAGTCCGTCCCAAGGCAGCAGGATTGGCAAAAATGACTCCCTCAGTATCTTGAATCTTCTCTCCTCTCCCAATATCCAGGAGGTGAGGGCTGCAGTGTTATTTTACAAACAAGCCCTCCCTATATCACCGCCACTTACTGTACTGGAAGCCAGTATTAAGTGAACGGCTAGTGTAGTGCATCAAGGGCTTATTGAATATTGATTCCCATTTACGTGACAGCAAAATGGCCTAAGAAATCTTCTTTGGATGCCTCAGCCCCTTGATAAAGAGGGTGTTAGTTTTGTTTTATGAAGCTGGGATCCAGGCCAGTCACATCTTATAGCTCCACTTACTTTTATTTAATAAAAACAAGGGATGATTTGAGTGAAGAGGGGGGAGCATGTTGTGTTATGTTGTTTGTCAAGAGGATTCGATCTGTTAGCAAAGCAAGAGGAACAGGGGTTAGACCGCAGAAAGGATTTTGCCTCAGGCCATGGACCACAGAAGGGAATAGATAGGCAACCCCAAAGGCTATATGGGTCTTTCTTTCAGGAAAAGAAGCCTATCTGAATAAGACAGGGAAGGGAAGGGATTTTGCTGGCCAGCAAATACCATCTCAGCAAACACTGGAAGAGATTGCTGTTGGTAGGAAGAGATCGTTTGGGGCAGTTGAGCAGAATCATAGAGTCTCTCTTCAGGGAAGCAGGGCTCTAAAGGTTGCTCTGCCTTTCCCCATGTGCTGCCAGATCTTCCCTAATGTCGCCTTTAATCCATATGAGAATCCCTTCTATTCTTCAGATTTTTTCAGAAAGAGAGATTGTACTAGATTCTTCACCCCACCCCATCCCCAGTTTCCAGCAGAGATCTCTAATGTTAAACCTTAGTTCTAGTCACCCATTTCTTCAAAATGTATCCCTTGGAAAATAAGCCACAATACTTTTGTGGAAAGCAACTGACAGCCAATGCTCCATGCCAGAACAGTAGGGGACAGGGGCGAGGGAGAGGGAAGGGTGAAGACCAGGGTGGGGGGAGGCTTAGAAGGTGGCGCCTGTGAACCCTCTTGGCTACCCCAATGCAACCTTAACTCTTAAGGCTAGACTCGTGCCAAAACTTCTTAATGTGGAGGACAGTAACCTCCAGGAAGGCTGAGGCATCTCTCTCTAGGGAGCTGAAACCACGGAAGCCCTTTTCCTCCAGCCTACCTAGATGAGGTGCAGAGGCAGGGGGATGGCATGGTTGGAGACACAGCAACAGTGGGACAGTGAACAGAGGAGCTGGGGAGTGACCACAAATCGGCCAGCCTGCCAAGAGCCACTGACCCCGTTTTAATATCCCAGAGGTTGGAGGCGAGAGCAGGAATCACAGGCTCCAGAAAAAACAATCTTTGAAAGAAAATTGCCTGTCGCAGCCAGAGATATATGAAAGTGCAGTTACAGTCGGGGGGGAGCGACTGTAAAACTACACCTGGTTATTGCGCTGACTGGCTGACACCATGATGCTTTTGCACTCCAAACAGTTTTGCTTGAAATGAAAAATCTCTATGGACTTAGGTAACTAAGATGGTGTGGGAGGAAGTAAGTAGAAGAGAAGGGAGCAGAGCTGCTCAGGCTTCAGGATAAAGGCAGATCTGCCATATCTGGACTGGGAGTGGGCTGAATGGATAGCAGGGGGTGAGGGGGCGGCGATGGCGACCAGGGACTTAGAACTCAAGTCCCACAAAAGGAAGAGGCAAGAAGGCAGGAAAGGTCTTTGTCTGGGGATCTGACACAAGTTCCACCAATGAACTCTCCATCTCTGTCCCTCTGACCATTTTTATCTAGCTATCCTTTTGTCTTGCCAGCTGACTTTACAGCTCCTCATCCTTGCTGTTCCTCTCTCCTTTATCTTTCCCTTTCTCTCTGCATTTTGCCTGGTTTCCACTATCTGTTCCTCTAACTGCCTTTGTGTGGCTGTCTTCACAGTATCTGTCCCTCTTGTGACCTGCTTCTCTTACAGTCCACCTCTTAGGTTCATCTTGATTCTCTCTCTACTCTACCAACAAGTGGCCAGGAAGCAGAGAGAGAGCATTAACTAATTTTTATTAAGCACTTGCTAAGTGCCAAGCTGTGCATTTAAACATTTTCTCATTTAACCCTTACCACTAGTCTTGCAAAGTAGGTCTTATTATCCCCATTCTACAGATGAGAAAACAGGCTCAGATAGTCTAAGTAATATAATACTAAGTGGCAGAGCTGGGATTCAAACCCAAAACAATTAATAGGCAAGAAAAGACAGACAGAAAATGTTAAGAGGTCTAGTAGGTAGAAGAGATGCTGGAGAAGACTGTGGAGGCAGGAGCAGAGAACACTGAAGAATGGATAAATGTTCCAGTCCAATCAGTGGGAGCAACTAGATCTAAATTCTTGACCTGCCTGCCTTCAGGCCAGATGGACCAGTTATCAGATCTGTCAAGGAGGTCATCAGCCCTGTCCTCACTCAAAAATTGGGTGCAAGAAAAAAGAAAACCTTTGCCCTCAAGAGGAGCAAACCCTCCCCGCAATCTGGGCCTAGTCCCCCTAAAGCCAAACCTTTCCTAATGATCCCTCAAATCCTCTATAGGAAAGAATAGTCCATTGTGGCTTGCAATGGCACTGTCTCCACAGCCAAAGACACCTGCTCATTTAGTAAGCATAAATAACCCCACCAGAAGCTAAAATGCAGGGGTTCTTAACCAGGGGAAAGATTTCAGGGGGTCCATGAGCTTGAATTGAAAAAAATCAACTCATTGTCTTTATTTTCTCTGACCTCTAACTGAAATCTAGCATTTCCTTCACTTATGAATGTATGCAATAAGTAAATTACATTAGTATTCATTTCACCCGACTGGCAAAGGGGTCCATAGAACAAAAAGGATTAAGAACCCCTGCTATAATGGATCACAAAATTCTCAGGCTGGCAGAGAACTTGAGAGGTCTTTTATCTAGCCCCAGTAAAGAGCCCCATTTTAAAGCTACAATCCTTTCCATGCTCCCATCCCAGTACCTTGCACTCTTTGCTGTTGACAAAGTTTCTCGTAAGCACTCAGTGCTCTCCTGTTAGAACTAGATCTTGGTAGAGACACTCTAGCCATCCAATTCATGCATAAGTGATGGTGTCCGCCAGCTGCCATGAGTGCCTGGCGTGTGCCATGGAGCATGAGATGGGATCTCTGTTAGCTCAACATCATTACAAATGGAATAATTGGTCATAAAAATTAGGCAGCCTGCTGGAAAAGAAATAACAACGCACATACTCATTACAGATCCCTGAGATAGCTTTCGTGTTTAATCCATATCCCAGTCATCACCAATATCCCCCCACTTACAAGCAGCTAAAACATTGAGTCTTCCTTAGAAAGAAGCAGAATACAGACTCAAAGCTACAGCCTTGTAAGGTTTGCTCAACTGAACAAAAGCAACCTGGCCCGGAAGAAGCTGAGGCTTTAAATAAATGCCTGTTCCTTCTCTCAAAAGGGAACTGTATGTAAATGAATCAACACCTTAGACACTTTCTGAAGTAGAAAGGTGGGATTTCCTTAAATTCTCTCTTCATCAGCCTATCTACCTATATTGAGTCGGTATGAAGTAAGAGCCAGAGAAAGGAGGTGTCGGTCCTCACCTGCTGGGAGCCCACAGGCTGTTGGATGGAAGGGACATGTTTAGGACGCACAAATACTAAACAGAATGCTAGAGCAGTAGTTCTAAGAGGCAGGTCTCAGAGCTGGTACAAAACACAAGAACAAGATAATCTGGTGATTGATGATGCGGCCAACCCCACAGCACCCCCAGAGAAGAGAGAACGCAGGGCATTATTCACTCTGAATGATTCAAATGCTGAAAGGCCCCGGCTGTGCTTCCCCTCCTGGACCTGACTGAGATAGGCACCAGTGCCTCACCCTGCCACTTCCAGTCACGGCATTAACACTCAAGGATTAGATAATAGCATATGGTAAAATTCAAAGGGTACTGCTTCAAAGGGTAAATACTTTTGGAGATGATGAGACATACATAAGGTCGTTTGCTAAGGCTGTAATAGCTGAAGGCTTCTGCTCTAGAAATCACCACCAGTATAAGAACAAGAAACAAAGCTTTCCACCAACAGAGCAAAGTCCAGAGGCCCAGGGGGACAATAAAAGTGTGGGCAAGCCTCAGAGTAGCCTTTTTTCCACGACTCTGGGGAAACATCTCTTGTTTACATGATTTTCCCACTCAACATACCCATAGACCACTCTTCTTCCCCAATTTACCCAAGCTACTTTGCCCTCCAAGTACTTTTTAATCATGCCCTTTATCATTCATGCCCTAAAAAGCAGCAAAGCACGTGGATCCTGGCACCCTCGTCTGGAGAGAACCAAGGTGGGCAAAGCACTAGCCTCAAGAATTTCCAAATCCCATCTCACAGCCTTTGCTTCAACACAGCACATTCTCTTACACCTGGCAGTGATAGAGTAGGGGGAGATGTTACCCACTTACTTTGATTCCCTAAGGGAGAAGGAAAAAAAAAAAAAAAAAAAAAAGAGGGTGGCTGGACATGAGCCAAGCAGACTCAGAGACTGGTTCCTAGTTTTCCCAGCTGTGGGCTCAACTTCTTGGAGTGAGAGCAAAGAGTGAGACGAGACGATTGCTATGTGAAGAACAGGTTTGACTCCCACACCCTGTCTCCACTCTCCGTGCCTCTCCTCACTCCCTTTCGGTGGGGTGAGGAAAAAGGAATTACAGCAGCTTCTCAGCCATCCCCAGCTACAATCAAGCCTCCTCCAAAATATGATTCAGCATCAGCCATGGAGACAGAAACCAGAAGGTTATTTTGAGGCCTGGAGCCCTGCTTCCCCTAGGACTTCAGTAACAAATGTCTGCTTGGAGATGGGTGCTTACTTCTGGGTGAACCCTATAAGCCAAACCTCAAAGTGAATTTTAGGGGACTTTGCCCCAGTTCTGCCTAACCTTGAGACAGATGCTAAGGAGGCTCTTATTCTGTAGGCTCCATGCCTTCCCCTTGAGCACACCGACTCCTGTACCCTCCCAGCCTAGAAGAGTCAGTTCCCAGCTGTCCAGGCAATTCTTATGGGGACTCATAAAATCAAAAATACAAAATATCCTTCCTTCCCTCCTGAAAAACATCCACACAGCTTGAATCTAGTCTAGAGGTATTATTCAGATGGCTTTTACTTATGCATACCTGCAATATAAATTATTTATCATCCCTCTTACAGCAGTGCTTCTCAGACTCTAATATGCATGTAGATAACCTGGGGATCTGTTAAAATGCAGATTCTTACTCAATAGATCTGGGGTGGAGTCTGAGCTTCTGCATTCTAACAAGCTCCTGAGTGATATTAATGCTGCTGGACCCCAGACTACATGTTTTCTGGGTTTTGTTTTAATTTTTTATTGTGGGAACATATATATATGTATATAACTAAAATTCCATTTTAGCCATACTTAAGTGTACAATTCGGTGGCATTAATCACATTTACAATGTTGTGCTACCATCAACTCCATCCTCTACCAAAACTTTGTCATCACCCAAAACAGAAAGTCTGTACCCATTAAGCAATAATTCCCCATTCCCCTCCCCTCAGCTCCTGGTAACCTTTAATCTACTTTCTGTCTCTATGAATTTTCCTAGTTGAGACATTTCATATAAGTGGAATCATACGATACTTGTCTTTGGCCTATTTCACTTAGCGTAATATTTTCAAGGTTCATCCATGTTGCAGCATATATTAAAACCTCATTCATTTTTTTGTGGCTGAATAATATTTCATTGTATGGATATAGCACATTTTGTTTAGCCATTCATCTGTCAATGGTCACTTGGATTGTTTCCACCACCTTTTGGCTATTGTGAATAATGTTGCTATGGACATTGTGTGCAAGTATCTGGGTTCCTACTTTCAATTCTTCAGGATATATATTGAAGACCAGCCTACCCTGTGAGTAGTTCGGATCTAAAACAAAGTATATCCAACGCAGAATGGATTTCAGGGTGTGGCTTCTGCCTTGACATCCACTCCTATCTGAGAGGGAAATAAGACACAGAGATAAAGAAACAGAAACAGGGTAAGAGCAACCAGGCAGAACACGTCACAAAGGTCAGGAAGACGGGTCATATAATAGAGGCTGGGTCATTTTAGGACATTATGGATCTTAAAGGACGACAAGTATGGAACAGAATATGAAAATAAGGGCCAAATGGACTGAAGGGAAGAGTGCAGAGGGGCAACATGTGCAAAGGATCAGGTGAGAAAGAAGGGAATTTGATGAGGGTTAGGACCCAAAATTGTCTCTCTAAGCAGGACTCTGAGCCAAGACATGATAAGAGCTCATTAGAGTGCATCTGCAGGAGCCAGTGGAGAAGGGTCTGGAAATTCAGCCTGAGGAGCTGAGATTTAACAGAAAAAGAAATACAGCCTCTGTGCTCAGAATGGTACTTTAAGAAGCTAAGTCAAATCATAGCAGAGGCAGAGGCCATAAGAAGATGGTGCTATTCTCTACATATGACAAGGATCCAAGCCTGCTCTAGGCTGAGGAGACACTGAAAAATGGGCCTTCTGAAGTCAAAATAAAATCTGGAACTATCTCTCAGCTCTCTACCCCCATATTTTACTCTGCTATCATAAGATAGGTTGCTTATGTTCTTGAGGATTTGAAAGAAAAACATTACAAACGAGTTTCTGTTGTGATTTTGAGCTCAACCTGTTCATCTTGAGTCATTAGGAGCTGCTCCACAGGGCAATGCATGCATATTCTCACTCAGCAGCCTGCAGATGAAAGAACCGAATTAGCGGTGGGGAACGGAGAGCTCTTAAAATGCCCAGACTCAGAGTCCTTGGGAACAAGCAGTGGATTTCTGGCTCTGCAAGGGCATTTCAGGAGAAAAGGGATGAGATGAACAAGTAGAGAACAAAAACAAATTGTGAAAAGAACCTACCAAGAATCAAAGTTGGAAACAGTCTCAAGAAAAAAATAATGGAAGCGGATGTGGCTCAAGTGGTTGGGCTCCCGTTTACCATATGGGAGGCCCCGGCTTCGATTCTGGTGAAGGCAATCTGGCCTGTGCGGCGCAGTGAGCTGTGAGCTGGCACAGCAAGATGATGCAACAAAGGGAGACAAGCAGACACAGGAAAAAAAAAAAAAAAAACGCACAGCAGATGGACACAGCAAGCATAAGCAGCAAGGGGTGGGGGAGATAAATAAATTAATAAAATAAATCTTTTTAAAAAAAGAAAAGAAAAAAATACTGACTACTCCAAGAGGCCAAATAAGCAAAGCAGCAGCTCTGCCTAAAGTCAGAGATATGGAAGATACATGTCAAAAAGAGTGGGGGGAAAAAGTACATGCTTGGGCTAAAGAGGCTAAAACCAATAGAATACCAGTACAATGTATAAAAGTTTCTACTAAGCTCAGGCTGCAAAGAAATACGCTTGCCCTAAAATAAGGGATACGCCTTAAACTAGACAACTGGAAGAAATTCCTGATAGGATCATGATGGGCTGAGAAGGGAGTTTGGGAAACAAGAAAACATTTGTTTGGGTCAATGGGGAGGCAGAGAGAGGAAAAAGCAAACCCTGGAAAGTCAGGCAGTTGTCCTGAAACCCGTTATACTGATACATCAAGTGGAGAAGCCACAGAGTGATACCCCGTTGCAACCCATCCATCAGGGTTCGCTCAGACAGCTAGGACTCCAATGAGCTGGGAAGGAGCTGGCTTCCCATCCGGGGATACAGGAAAGTTCTCTGCCCCTGAGCATCTCCTGCCCTCTGCTCTCTGCCTCCACCCTTTGCAGGAAATGGGGCGAATCCAGCCAGCTGCTCCTAAGTCATTAAGAGGAGTAGGGCTTGATGATATTTTCTGACTCAGGGCAGCCTAGTCAGACTCTTAATTTCTCTTGGAAATCCACCATCTAGAAGCAAGCGTCACTATCGCTCTCCCATGTAATCCTCAGACTCCTCCCAAGGTCATCATAGCCAACCCCTGTTTGAAAGGATAACGCAAAGGAATTGCACTGTGATTGCGGGTAGGGGGCTTCTCCTATTATTTATGTTTTCATATCTAAGTGATTAAGGAGTTCTTTCTGAAGTCTACCCTCAATCCCTGTTACTACAAGGAAAGGCATTTGGTTTTTCTTCAAGGAAATTTTTTTAAAGGGACATGCATGTCATTGGCTATAGAGAGCAAAGAATTGCCTTCTACAAACAATAAGTAAATAGAAGAAGAGACTAAAGGTTGATGCAATTCAAAATTACTTAAAAGTATCTTTTGAGTCTTTCTATCAGTAGGAGGAAAAAGCTGTCCTCCATTTCCATGGAGAAGTGAAGAGGGAAACATTATCTAGCATTCACAAAGTTTTCGGAGGATTTTTACACTCACTGTTTAAACTGATCTTCATAAAGACCCAGTATATGGGAAGAGTAGGTATTATTACTATGATGCTCATTAAAAAAAAAAAAAAGTACAGGTGAGAAAACTGAAGCCCAGGGAATGACCTTAATTGCAGGAGTAACTAAGGTTAGCTATTGAGAAGAAAGTACCGTCTGTAGGAATTATAAAACATTGGAATTCACCATTAAGGGAATGTGAGTCAATCCAACCTGTCACAGCTGGAAGAGGACTTTGCAAGTAGGAGGCCAAGGGCTTTAACTTGTCACATTATATCAAAACGTTTCTAATAACTGTGTGTCTCCCCTACTAGATTCTAAGTTTCCTAAAAAAGGTCGGAGGCTGTGGTTGATCACTCTTGCACTCTCAGAACTAACCATAGGGCCTGGCATTGAATAAGTACTCAATAAATATTTTCTAAAGGCAGAGGGGACGAGAGAGAGGAAAGAGCAGAGGCTGAGGGGAAACTAGGGAAAGGAGACAAGAGCTATGGGAATATGGAAAGAGGCGCAGGAGTTACAGTACACAGGAAAAGAAAGAAACAGCACTGGAGGGACATAGGAACAAGAGAACTGGGGACTACCAGGACCAGTGGAACTGGAATGGAAGCAGGTCACAGGGAAACAAGGGAATGGAGAGATTTCTGTGCAAGGGGTGTATCTTATGGCCCTAGCAGTTGGTGTCTCCTCTTGAAAGAGGTACCTTCTCAGGGATATTTTTAAAGTCAGGGACTATCTTAGGTACTAGGGATATGATGACTAAGAGGAGCTGAGCCCAAGATACACAAGCAGGAGACAGATATGTGTCCAGCAAACCTCCTAGGATGGAGGAGCCAGCTTTGGCAGCTGCTTTATTCTGAAGTCACTAGACTAGTTAGACAGGTGGAAGGACTTTGGGAAGCACATAGAAGCTACTATGCCTAAAACATGATCTCATTCTGCTGGGCATCTGGGCACCTACCTCAGCTCAGAGCTGATTTCAAATGGGGTATGACTGGGGCAAAAGCGAGGGTACTCTGGGACAGGAGGCAAGTTTGAATCCTTGCTGTGCTGTGTCTTTTGGTGAGTCACTCAATCTCTCTGGCCCTCCCAGGGAGAGTGCACAGAATGGTATGGCCAGAATTTTACAATATCCAGACCTTCCACATTAAAGCAGCAACAGATTCTTCACTGGTCTCTTGCCCACCCACCATCATCACCCTCTTCTTCCTGATTCAATCTTTTGTGCCTAACAACAGGCAGACTGCGTTGAGGTTCCTTGAAGAACTGGAGAGAGTCCATGGTGTAGTAAATAGGTTCCTATTGATGCAGGGGAAATTTAAGGAAGGCTCACTGGACTCTGAGTATCAAACTTAGTCTCAGGTTTCACAGGAGAGGCAGCCCATTTGTCTATACTGGGTCATGATGGGACAGCTTGAAGGCATTTCCTGAAGCCCCAGGCCATCCCTCCGGTAAGAAGAGTCTAGTTTCTGCTGCTTCTTTCCATCCATGAAATTCTTAAATATTCCTAGAGATGCCAGAGGAGATAATTCAATTAATCATGGAAGCTAGAGACTCTATTCCCCCAAAGACTCCTATTCTCACCAACCTCCCCCTCCCAGCCCAGAACCTGGCTTTTTTAATGAGATGAAAAAGTAGCAGTTCCCTTACAGCTTCTCCTGGCATGCTGCAGAAATTGGGAGAATAGAAATGAAGAGTGCAGCCATCACCATGGAAACTGGTAGTTTTTATGCCTACCCTTCACCCACATTCCCCCATCAATTCTTCCTCTCTGGCCTCTAAGTCATGTCAGCTCATAAGATTTCTCTTTGTGGCCTGTCCA